>BDUI01016106.1:25223-36601 GCA_002335545.1 Apodemus speciosus
TCTCCTTCCTTCTTCTTGGGAATCATATGATTTGCTAATTGTTTCTTGAGTATTCAGAGCTTCTGGGCTGATTAATATCCACTTATCAGTGATTGCATTTCATGTATATTCTTTTGTGATTGGGTTACCTCACTTAGGATGATTTTTTCCATTTCCAAACATTTGCCTACAAATTTCATGAATTCATTGTTTTTAATTGCTGAGTAGTATTCCACTGTATAAATATACCACATTGTCTATATTCATTCCTCCATTGAAGGACATCTGGGTTCTTTCCAGCTTCTGGCTATTATAAATAAGGCTGCTATGAACATAGTGGAACATGTGTCTTTGTTGCATGCAGGGGAATCCTCTGGGTATATTCCCAGGAGTGGTATGACAGATCCTCTGGAAGTGTCATGCACAATTTTCTGAGGAAGTGCCAGACTGTTTTCCAGAGTGGTTGTACCATCTTGCAATCCCACCAACAGTGGAGGAGTGTTTCTCTTTCTCCATATCCTCACCCCAATAAACCCACCATAATGATCTATAGCACTGGGAGGCAAAAGGTAGAGCAGTACAGAATACACAAACAATGACAGAGAATTCAACAAACAAACAAATAAACAAACAAAAGAATTGTTTTTGCAGTCCTGTTTGTTTTTCCATATGAAATTGAAAATTGCTCTTTTGATGTTTGTGAAGAATTGCCTTGGAATTTTGGTGGGGATTGGGTTGGATCTATAGATTGTTTTGGTAGGATGACCACGTTTACTATGGCAATCCTACCAGTTCATGAGCATGGGAGATCTTTCCAATTTCTGATGTCTTCTTCCATTTTTTTCTTGAGAGACTTGACATTCTTGTCCTACAGATATTTCACTGTTTAGTTATACCAAGATATTTTATATTATTTGTGATTATTGTAATGAGTATTTTTTCTTGTTTTTTTCAGCCACTTTATCAATTGTATAAAAGAAGCTACTGATTTGTTTTGAGTTAATATTTTATCCAGTCACTTTGCTGAAACTGTTAATGAGCTGTAAGAGTACTCTGGTAGAATTTTAGAGGTCACTTACATATATTACCATACCACTTGCAAATAGTGATACCTTGACATCTTCCTTTCCAGTCTGAATCTCTTTGTTCTCCTTTTGCTCTAACCAGAACGTCAAGTACTATATTGTATAGGCAGGGAGATAGTGGACAGCCTTATCCTGATGCTGATTTTAGTGGGATTGATTTAAGTATCTGCCCATTTAATTTGATGTTGGCTGTTGATTCGCTGTATATTACTTTTATTATTTTTAGGTATGTGCTTTGAATTCCTGATCTTCCTGGACTTTTAAGATGAAGGGGTTTGTATTTTGTCAAAGGCTTTTTCAGCATCTAAAGAGAGGATCGTTTGATTTTTTTAAATTTGTTTATATAGTGGATTACATTAATGGATTTCCATATATTGAACCTTCCCTGCATCTCTGGCATGAAGCCTACTTGATAGTAGTGAAGGATGCTTTTGTTGTGTTCTTGGATTTTTTTAGCGAGGATTTTACTATTTTTGCTTCTATTGTTATAAACAAAATTGATCTGAAGTGTTCCATGGACTTTTTGTTGTTGTTGGGATGTTTTTAATGAATGTTTATATTTCCTTGGAGAATATGGAGCTATTTAGATAGCTTACCCTGTTCTTGGTTTAACTTTGGTATGTGGCATCTGCCTAAAAAGTCATCCATTTCATATAGATTTTCCAGTTGTGTTGACTATAGGCTTTTGTAGTGAGATCTGAAGATTTTTTTAAATTTTCTTAGATTCTATTTTTATATCCCCATTTTCCTTTCTGATTATGTCAATTTTGATACTTTCACTATATCCTTTAATTAGTTTGGTTAAGGATCTATCTATCTTGTTGATTTTCTCAACACACCAGCTTTCATTTTATTCATTTTTTATATCATTCTCTTTTTTTCTAACTGTTAGATTTCAGCCCTGAGTTTGATTATTTCTCTCCCCATCTATTCAATATAGTACTTGAAGTCCTAGCCAGAGAAATCAGGCAACAAAAAGATGTCAAAGGTATACAAATTGGAAAGGAAGAAGTCAAAACATCACTATTTGCAGATGATATGATAGTATAATTAAATGACCCCAAGACTTGCACCAGAGAACTCCTAAAACTGATAAACAACTTCAGCAAAGTGGCTGGATATAAAATTAACTCAAGCAAATCAGTAGCCTTCCTCTACTCAAAGGATAAACAAGATGAGAAAGAAATTAGGGAAATGATACCCTTCACAATAATCCCAAATAATATTTCATCCCTAGGTGTGACTAATGAAGCAAGAGAAACATCTGTATGACAAGAACTGCAAGACTCTGAAGAAAGAAATCAAAGAAGCTCTCAGAAGATGGAAAGATCTCCCATGTTCATGGATTGGCAGGATCAATATACTAAAAAATGGCCATCTTTCCTAAAGCAATCTACAGATTTAATGAAATGCCCATCAAAATCCCTAATCAATTCTTCATATATCTATAAAGAGCAATTCTCAAATTCATCTAGAATAAACAAAAATCCCAGGATAGCAAAAGCTAATCTTCACAACAAAAGGTCTTCTGGGGGAATCACCATCCCTGACCTCAAGTTCTACTACAGAGCAATAATGATAAAAACTGTTTGGTATTGGTATGCAGACAGGCAGGAAGATCAATGGAATAGAATTGAAGACCCAGAAAACAACCCAAACACGTATGGTCACTTGATATTTGATAAAAGAACTAAAAATATCCACTGGAAAAAGACAGCATTTTTAACAAATGGTTCTAGATCAACTGGAGGTTGGCCTGCAGAAAAATGCAAATCGACCCATTCTTATCTCCTTTTACAAAGCTCAAGTCCAAGTGGATCAAGGATATACATATAAAACCAGACACACTGAAGCTTATAGAGGAGAAAGTGGGAGAAATCCTGAACACATGGGCACAGGGGAAAAGTTTTTGAATAGAACACCAATGGCTTATGCTCTAAGAACAAGAATTGACAAATGGGCGATCACTAAACTTCAAAGATTCTGTTAGGACAAAATGGCAACCAACAAATTGGGAAAAGATCTTTACTAACCCTACATCTGATAGAGGGCAAATATCCAATGTATTCAAAGAACTCAAGAAGTTAGTCTCCAGCGAGTCAAATAACCCCATTAAAAATTGGGGTACAGAGCTAACGGGATCCTCAACTGAGGAAACTCGATTGTCTCTAAAGCACCTAAAGAAATGTTCAAATCCTTAGTTATCAGAGAAATGCAAATCAAAACAACACTGAGATTCCACCTCACACTGGTCAGAATGACCAAGATGAAAAACTCAGGGGACTGCAGATACTGGAAAGGATGTAGGGAAAAAGGAACAATTCTCCATTGTTGGTGGGATTGCAAGCTGGTCAAACCACTTTGGAAATCAGTTTGATGATTCCTCAGAAAATTAGACATACTGAGGATTAGAGCTGAGGAACCAGCTCTACCATTCCTGGGCATATAACCCGGAAGATGCTCCTACATGTAATAAGGACACATGCTCCTGTATGTTCCTAGATGCCTTATTTATAATAGCCAGAAGCTGGAAAGAATCCAGATGTCCTTCAGCAGAGGAATGGATACAGAAACTGTAGTATAAATACACAATGAAGTACTATTCAGCTATTAAAAAATGAATTCATGAAATTCTTAGGCAAATGGATGGAACTAGAAAGTGTCATCCTGAGTGAGGTAACCAAATCACAAAGTAACACACATGGTATGCACTCACTAATAAGTGGATGTTAGCCCAAAAGCTCAAAATAAACAAGTTACAATTCACCCAGCACAGGAAGCTCAAGAAGGAAGACTTAAGAGAGGGTGTTTTTGTTCCTGGGAGAAAGGGAACAAAATACTCACAGGAGCAATAAGGGAGACAATTTGTGGAGCAGAAACTGAAGTAAAGGCCACCCAGAGACTGCCCTACCTGGGGATTCACCCTATAAACAGTCACCAAACCCCGGCACTACTATGGACAACAAGAAGTGTATACCAAAAGCAGCATGCCATGTCTGTCTCTGGAGGGCCCCCTGCCAGAGCCTTACAGATATAGAGGCAGATGGACTGGATGTGGCGTCCCCAATGGAGGACCTGGAGGGTGTTCTGGAGGAGATGAAGGGGTTTACAGCCACATGGGGAGAACAATGATTTCGGACACCCAGAAGCCCCAGGACTCCCACGGACTAAACCATCAACCAAGGGGGACTCATGGTTCCAGCCAAAAATGTGGCAGAGGAATGCTTTGTTGGGCATCAGTGGGAGCAGTGGTCCTTGGTCAGGTAAAGGATCAATAGATGCCCCAACAAAGGAAAATCTAGGCGGGGGAGGTTGGAATGTGTTGGGTGGAGAGGCTTATGCATGGAGGCAGGGGCTAGGAGAAAGGCTGGGGACTCTTTGGGGAGGGGGGAAATTGGGAAATTGGGAAATTGGCAATGTAAATGAAGATGATATTCAATAAAAAAAGAAAAGAAAAAGATCTTTGTTAAATTTTTCATATAATAGGCAGATATCACTCTGAATTTCTAATTTAAAATATTACACATGATTTTTCTCAGCTTTTTTTCTTACAATGTAAAATGTAACAAAAGTGGGATAATCTCAGTTTTATTAGCTGTACAAAATATTTCTAGTATTTTTATTATTTCTAATATAAACAGTCTTAGAGTCATCTAAATCTAAATTTTGACCATTATGATTCGATTAAATATTTGGAGTCCTCTCACTGGCTTTGATTTTTCAGAAGAGCTTTTTCTGAAACTACTTTCTAATTCCACATTAAACATAATCTTTCAGTTTGTATTTAAAATAGTTTGRTAGAAAATCTCATTTGTGAGAATAAAGGATAGTAGAGAATGTCTTTATTATTTTCTGATTTTGTCAATTTTTATGAAGGAAAGATACAAAAAGATATAAAGACAAGCAAAGACCCTTGACTTGTGTATTATTATCAGGAAAATTTGAACTAATGAAAGTAAAATAAAATAAAATAAAATAAAATAAATACACTTGTTTGACTTAAGTAACATTTTAACTTCCTGCCAGAATCTCATCATTATGCCCTCTGGAGTTACAAATACTTAACTCTGTCATTACATAAATCCTTAATTTCATAGAATCCTATTTAGTATTTAATATATTATTTTTCATATTTGCTCCTAGAGAAGTCTTTATGATTCATAATATTAATCTAAAAATTGGTCAATAATTTTACATGACCAAACAAAGTTGATTCTCCTTAAAGAGAGCTCTCAAAACACCTTCACATGACTGTATTAAGAAGAGATTAAAATATAGTATATAATTGCTGCCCCCCAATATAAAAAAATATGGCTTTGCATTAGCTGGGATTCTCTGTAGTGGTCTCCATTTGCTATTGAGGGAAACTTCTTTGGCAAATATTGATAGCAATTCTTATCTGTGAATATATGGATAAACTTTAGAGCATAGTTAAGAAATAATGTTTATCTAGAAATCTGGAGGAAGTAGATACTTTTCCTAATATCCAGGACATCACAGCCATGGGTAGTTCTAGGTGTCTAGTACCAGGCATGTTTTCTTTCCTGTTGAGGGGGTTTTAAGTACAGCAAGACATCTGTTGGTTATGGCCAACATGTGAGTGCCATTTATTTCTTCTATAAGAATGCCATGTTGTGCTAGTCATTTTTTTTCTAGCTCCTAGGTATTACTGGTGTGTAGAATTGATGGAAAATCCAGCAGTAGTAAAAATTGATGCTATAAAGTGTTTACTAATAAGCTTGGTTGTGATTAGGAAATATTGTTATATAGAGTAGAATTTAACACAAAGACCACTGTCAGTAACATTATAGAATGCAAAGTAGTGTACTTACCAGACTTGTTGGAATTATATTTAGAGATGCAGAAAAAGTTTCTGCTAGTGTGTATTCACCAAGATTGACCCCCAAACAGGCTTCATCCCAGTAACAAGAGGAAACCACTGACTTATATTAGGCCTATCCCCATATCATGCCTGTATGAGGCAGCTCAAGAGGACAGAGCAGGGTCATAACCACCGTTAAGTCCTAAATCTGCCATTAGGTACTCTGTGCTCTTATCAGGAAAAACATAGTTCTGCCAGATGGGAAAGATGAATCTATGTAACAACTATTCCAAAAGAATACTGGTACACTTAAGAGACAATTCTAGTAATACCCTTGCTGTGTAAAATCTCCCTCCTGCCCGGTGGCCAGAATTCCAGTCTCCTATTATTCAAATACGATCTGGTATTTGGATTTAAAAGAGATTTATGGGTGACAATGTATGTAAAATACATAAACCTAAGGTGTTTATAAGTTAGAAAAATCTTCTATTTGCGGCCAGTTTTTGAGTATTCACCAAAGATAGATAAGCACTATATTAAAGAGCTTTCTCCTTATTAATTTTTCTGTGTGTTCCGGGTGGTTTTTACTTCTATAACAAAAGGTTTATTAATTGTTTTCTTCTTTTAGGAGTTTGTCTAGTCCTTTCTAGTATTATGAAAACTAGACCTTAGGAACTAGGTTTTCAGGTTAGATCCAGCTCCCATAATTTGAGTCCTCTGTCCTAAGTAAGAAGTGTCTTAAACAACAGGGTTTTAATATCAGTATCTGAGAGATATCCTGTAAGGGTCCAAAAATCACTGAAGGAATACTCCAGACTCAAACAATATGCAAAGACAATGTTTATTCTGCAGAAGCAACCAGCATGTGGGGGTCAACCATTCTTATAGGGAACCAGGAGAATTTTCTAAAGGACTGAGTAATGTCTCATGCAATTGGTAGAGGCTAAAGTGACATTAGTATAACTTTGATTGGCTACTGTGTTAGTTTTTCCATATTTCGTGACCAGGTTATGTAGTCTTAATTTCCATTGGTGGGTGCTGTGGAGGTCAAAGGGGTTGGCTTCTGATTGGATAGTGCCAGATGGTTAGTGGTCTGCATTCCTATGTCATAAACATTTAACAACAGGATAAGATAGGGCTGCCCAGCACAGATGGCCCATCCTGGAATAACATAGTTTTTTCCATTTTGTGGTTATCTCAGACTATTCTTTGGGAAGGGTTTTTACAAGCATATTCTTGGAACTTATGGTTTGTTCCTAGAGCTGGTGGTCTATGGCCTAGTTCCTAGGGCTGATAATTTTCTTTTTGAAATCAGGCCTGGTCCTAAACTGAAGACAAATAGGGTTTATGTTGTGCTTTTATCTCCTACCCCCCTTGAGTGTTTCCAGGAGTTAATATTGTTGTTTAAGACTCATCAGTTGGACTATAAAAAATTGTCATATAAATTTGACTATAGCATTTAACACACAAGATCCACAAGTAAAAACAGTGAGCACGAGCAGAATTAGTTCCAGTAGTTCTGATATTAGCTTAGTCAACCAGTGGGACCAGGAAAATAATGATTCATAGCAGTTTAGATTCTGATGTCTGAGTTTAATCTTTTCCTCTGATTTCTGGTGGACCATGGCCAGGATCTTTATGATAATTCCTGAGTTGTTGGTGAAAAAACAAAAACTAAACAAAACAAAAAACAGTAAAAACATTGCTTTCCTAGGGCTTTGTAAAGCCCTTCCTGTTTTTGGAAGGCTAAATCTAATCCTCGTTTATTTTGTATAACTACCTTAGCTAATGAGACAAATGACTATTCTAAGTGATGGATAGACTTTTATAATTGAGCTAAGTAAGAGCCTACAACATTATTTAGGACATGAAGAGTCTTATCTGCTTTGATAAGGGCAGTAGTACCAGTCCAGATTCCTATAGCTGTTCCAGACCCAATGAGCACAATAAGAAGGATTGCAAAGACCCCAAAGTCTCATCTTTCCCTGGGATGGTATAGAGTCTTCCTCATATAGGTATGGAAGTGGAGAACGTAGACTTGAGAGTACAGGATAACTAGAACTCATAAGCTGGAATATTGAAGTAGAGAATATTGTAGAGAGCCTTATTGGGGTGCCATGCCACCTGGCAGGAACTTGACATAGACCAAGGTAAAGTTCCTCTCTCAGCCTTTGAGCAGAAACTCCTGTGTTAGCCACAATCCCCTCCACCTGGGGTGGAGCACTCAGACCAAGGTGAAGCCCATTGTTTTCTTCAAGGACCTGCAGCTTCCTGAGAAAAACTAGCCACCTGCATAGCAACCAAACTGGTTCTGTGGAGAGAGTTTCCAGCCTTTGGGGAAAGGGTTTTCCTCTGCCTATATATTTTGAGTTCTCCATTAAACCTTGAGACCTTGAACAGCAGGTGTTGTCTTGGTCTCGCTCTCTTTTCGCTGCCTTCCCATACATCCCTAGCTTCCCTTCCAGGTAACCCATCTGCAGGCAGTTACAATCTGTGGTTGGCCCCAAGGAGATAAGCCTAAGATACAAGCAAACCAAGTTCCGCTGGGGTACATGAAGCACAGCTTGCTAGCTGCTATGATAAGAGTATGATTGCAAAGATGTTTAAGGGAAAGGAAGYTATTTAATTTTCTCCCTTTTCCTATTACACATAGTCCCTTCCAGTTTCTGCTTGAAGGGTGAGGACCAGAGGCCTTCCTCAGGAATTTCTTGTTGGGCTTTCTAGGGGTGTCTACAGACTTCCTTTGGTAGCCCAGCCAGTATAGTGGTCTAGACAGAGCCAACAATCTTTTCTAGAGAGGTTAGTGGTGGCATTAATAAAATTGTAGGTGAAGTTAAATAGTTTAAAAAGGATGGTTGTGTTGAAGGCCCCAGGGAGGGTGGGTCCCATTTTTTTAAGGAGGAGGGATCTGGAACTGATGCTGATGTAGTTTTTAGGATGGGTATTGGTACTACTATAGCTGCAGGTCCTATTGCTTTGAGGTAGCAGTGTCCAGGCTGGGCCATTTGTTTTTGAATCTGAAAGGAGTCCCCTATTTTGTCCACGATATAACATTAAGCACCCAAATTTTTCTGTATCCTATTCTCTGCTCTTTTTTCCCTTCTCTGCTATTGAGATGGATTAAGAGGGGATGATGAGTCAGATTTGGTGGATACTTGGCCATATTTGATTTTGTATCTTGTAGAGAGCCTGCCCTGCCTCCAGGATCTTCTATTGGTTATAATCTGCAAGAATTTCAGACTGGAGGTTAGGAAGGAGGAGGGGACAAATCCAAAATATAACGGGTGTTTATAGTCTTATACATTAAGAGGGTCATCTAGTCACCACCAGTTTCTTGAGTTAATTTGGTCAGTTTTAGGATCCAATTTATGCTTTCTACATGTCCTGAACTCTGGAGATGATCCAACATTGTAATTTTCTATCTGTCCTCAATATCTTAACAAGTAACTGTGTTACCTGAGAGATGAAGGTCTGTCTTTTGTCAAACCCCAGCAGTAAGAGAAATCCATACCTGGTTATGATGTCTTCCAGAAGCTTCTTGACCTCCATGGTGACCTTTTTTTCTTTTGGGGGAAAATGCTTCTAAACAGCCTGWAAAGGTATCTATAAGGACTAGGAGGTATCTATATCCACACAGACCTGGCTTGATCTCATTGTAGTCTATTTCCAAGTTTGTGCCTGGTCTTTGCCTTCACAGCTTGGTTCCTGAGTTTTTCTTGTCTCATAATTAGGGAACTAATTGTCTTGTAGGCTGGGTAGTGGGAAATGACCAGGTCTACTAAGGATCCTAGGTGGGATATTTTATATTTGGCATTCCTTAGCAGTTCTTCAAGTCCTGTGACCCAGGTGGGTATTCTGATGAATATGATATGTAAGCTGTCTAGCAAACTCTGAGGATAAGATCACATGATTGGTCATTCATTGTAGGTAGCCGTCCCTCTTTCCTATAGAGTCCTTGACTTTTTATTTGTTCATTTTTGTCCTCTGGACTGTAATGTGGGATTAGAGGAAGTTTTGGTGGGACTAAGGTTATCATGGCTTCAGCTGTAGAATCTAAAGCAGCATCTTACTGGCTAGCCTATTTCCTCTTTGTTTCTCAGCCAAACCATTTGATGTCCTGGGAAGTGAATGATGACTACCTTGAGGGGCAGCCATTATGTCTTTAATGAGACCAAAATCTTATCCTTTGTTAGTCTTTCCCTCTGCTGCGAGCAGTCTCCTTTCTTCATATATGAGGCCATGGACATGAGCCATATTGAAGGTGTACAGGCTGTGTGTAGATGTTAGCAATTTTGCCCTTTGCCAGTTTTAGGGAATGAGTCACGGCAATTAATTTAGCTTTTTGAGCTGAAGTYCCAGTTTTTAGGGCTGAAACCCATACTACAGAGTCAGGAGCCACCACCTCCTCTCATACCTGGCTCCTCCTTGCATGAAGCTGCTTCTATCCTTAAAGTAGATCATTTCTGCATCCAGGCAGGGTATATCTCTCAGGTCTGGTCTCAGATTCTGTACCTGGCTCAGCACTATCAAGCAGTCATGTACAAAGTCCGGGTCCAGGTTCAGGTGCAGAGTAGCCCAGTTTAAAGTGGAGGTAGGGTGGTATTTATTGTAAGTTGGGTTTAGGAGCAGAGAGCGATAATGCACCAGTAGGCACATGATATCTAGGGGTCCAGCAGGTTTTGAGTACTCCCTCGATCACATGAGGGGTGGTTAGAATCAGTTCTTGCCCCATGGGGATTTTATCTGCATTCTTAACCAGCAAAGCAGCTGCTGCCACAGTATGCAGGCACGCTGCTCCCCCTCACCCCGTGCCACAAGGTCCAATTTCTTACACAGATAGGCCACTGGCCTCTTTCAAGGACCCAGAGCCTGAGTCAGTACCCCTTTGCCCCTTTGGCTATGCGTCTGTTTTCATCTACATACACATGGGAAGGCTTATAGATGTCTCCCAGGGCAAGTGCTGGGGCCTCAAGTAGTGCCTCCTGCCTGTGAAAAGCTTTGTCCATCTCAAGAGTTCAGTTAAAGGTTCTCTCCTGCCCCCTAGTGCCCTCATAGAGAGGATTTGCAATCTCCATGAATCCTGGTACTGAGAGTCTGCAGAAACCTGCTGAACCCAGGAACCCATTGAATTTGACAGATTTTAGAYAGGAATGTTGATAATTGTTTCTTTTCTAGCCTGAGATAGAAAATGTTGCCTCTCCCTTGAGTATGTACCTGAGGTATGTTACTTCCTTTTGTCACCCTCCTTATCAACACTCTATATTCCATCACTTTTAGCTCTCTGAGCAAGGCCTCAGTTACCAAATGGCAAGTATCTCCATCTGGAACAGTTATGAGGAACTTGTTGACCATGTTACAGTATCAACATACTGCAAAAGAGTTGAGCCTACTTGTACTTACCCAGGTCATCTTTATACAATGCCTCATTAAAGATGGTAGGTTATTTCTTGAATCCTTGTAGCAGCCTGGTCCATGTTAGCTTCTCACGTATT
>BDUI01016107.1:25473-36463 GCA_002335545.1 Apodemus speciosus
AAGGCAGGTTATACATTGTGTGTGTGTGTGTGTGTGTGTGTGTGTGTGTGTGTGTGTGTGTGTGTGTGTGTGTGTGTGTGTGTGTGTGTTTGCAGTACCGGTGTGTGATATGTTTGTATGTGTGAGTGGGAAGACACATGAAGATCAGAGAACAATGCTGAATGTCAGTCTTTGCCTTTTTACCTTGTCTTAGGCAGGTTCCTTTTTTGTTCACAGCTACATATGCCAGACTGGCTGGTGTATGAACTTATTACAGTGAGTCTTCTGTCTCCACCTCCATTTCTCTGTAGGACCACACAAGGATTATGGATGCTTCATGTATTGTGTTTGCCTTTTTTTCCGTGGGTTCTGGGGACTTAAACTCAGCTTGCCAGACTTGTTCTGCAAGCACTTTACCCACAGACCTATGCCCTCAGCAGGAGTTTCCTCAAGCAATTCATAAAGCTTACACAGCAAAGATTCCTTAACTATATACCCAGAGGAAAGAGAGTGGTATGTCTGAAGACACAGGGACCCAAACAAAGATCTGAACAAACAGGCTTTGCTACACTCTATCCACCCTGGTTTATTTAGATCTCATTCTCTTTACCTGGGATCTCTGTGGTCTGTAGAGCCTGGTAAAGTAAACTTCAGTGTCTTTTCTTTTATGGATTAAAATTAGCAAGAGAAAGCCTGAATCTGTGTCGTTTGGATTGTGACTCTGGTTCAACCAAGTTTTCGGGAACTTTCCTGACTGATCCTTTCCCTCAAGGGAACTTGTATTGCTTCCTTCTTTGTGTTTTGTGATCTTGGCGTGATTATCCTCTTGTAAGGGGAACACAGGGAAGAAGTTTTACATTGCAGTGAATGACTTGGATACTGTTAATATGACCAGATAGGAACATGGGTTGCACCCAGTTTGTGATTAAGGTGCTGATTCCTGCCAACTTAAGGGTGTCATGTTTTGTCTTTCAGATTCTGTGGGATTATCAAGAGCTGCATATTACTTTATTAAGTATTTGGAGGACATGGATTGAATTTGTGGTTAAATAATAAATGGCTGATTGGACTTGGTGTGAAGCCGATGGATAGATTTTGGTGTGTTTGAAAGTATTCCTTTAAAAAGAACTCAAGGCATGCTAAGGGTTCTTAGTTTGTGAACAGCTCGGGATACACATGGAGATCCTTCCTCAAGGCAATTGCTTCTTCCCTTTCTCTTCTTTTTATAGCACCCTTATGCATGGGAAAAAAGATACTTTTGATTCTCACTACTCCCTAAAATACGCTTTGGTGTTTTTCTTTAGGAAAAGATTTGCAACCCTCTTTGAAGATATCATGCTTTTGGATAATTTTTTTTCAAAAAAGTTAGGGAAAAAACTAAGAGGAAACATTCCCACTAGTTTTTAAAGCTTCTCATCTACTTATACAAGAGAACAAAGTTATGTTCTGGACAGTGACAAAACTATACTCCAAGTTGTGTAGATTGCATATTAAAGGGTAAATATATACCTAAAAGAAATTTTTAGAGGTAGGAGGCAGTTTAAAAATCATTATATGAATTTGTCTTTAACAAGTCAAACAGCACGTCTGCCTCCCAGATAATTAGTGAAATAAGTAAGAACAAGCCTCTAAATAGCCTTTTCTCTTACATCATGGCTTTCACCACATAAAACACCATCCCTCTCAAATGAAATGGACTGAGATAGTTCTTCAAATACACATTCTATCTGCAAATTGACTCCAAGTGAATCTAAAGAGTAAGAAAACCGTTAGCAGGCAAAGTGAATGATACAATTGTTTATTATTCTTCTACTTATATCAGTTCTCATGATTTTACTTTTGTCTGGCCCTACAATATGAATGACACGAAATCAAGAGCTATTGAAGAAACTTTTAGCAAATCGAGAATGGTAGATGCTTGCTTAGTTCTGCATGTGTTAAAACTGTGGCCTTGGAGGAAACCATGTAAGTCATGTCTCTTTCTTCATCTTTAGAATCAAGTGTTTAGGAATGATCTCCCATTTGGGGTTTGGGACCACCCTCCCATCTCCAAAATTTTAACCCAGAATTGCTCATGTCTAAAGGAAATACAGGGTCAAAGAGTGGAACAAAGACAGAAGGAAAGGCCTTCCAGAGACTGCCCCACCTGGGGATCCATCCCACATGCAGACACCAAACCCAGACAGTATTATTGATGCCAAGGTGTGCTTGCTGATAGGAGCCTGATACAGCTGTCTCCTGAGAGGAGACAGTTGCCAGTACTTGACAAAAACAGAGGTGGATGCTTGCAGCCAACCATTGGACTGAGCACAAGAACCTTAATGGAAGAGTTAGGGGAAGGACTAAAGGAGCTGAAGGGTCCTTATCTGGAATCAATGGGAGGCGAGGCCCTTGGTCCTGTGAAGGCTTGATGCCCCAGTATAGAGGAATGCTAGGGCAGTGAGGCAGGGGTAGGTGGTTGGTTGGGTGGGTGGATGGTTGGGTGGGGGAGCACCCTCATAGAAGCAGGGTAAGAGGGGGTAAGATAGGGGGGTTGCAGAGGGGAAACCGGGAAAGGGGATACCATTTGAAATGTAAACAAATAAAATATTCAATTAAAAACGGACAAACAAACAAAAAAGCAGTTCAACGAGGCGAGATTGAGTGAGAAGGTTGAAATGTGTCTAAAACTAAAAAACAGTCTAGTGGAACGCAGAGTGCAGATAATCTGCAGAAAGGAGTTTACAAAGAGGCGAGATGGAGGCCATTAGTCAGGTCAGATATCCCTTCTGCATGTGAGGAATTGTGAAATTAATGAAAAGGTCTTTGGAGCTGAACTGATGTTTTCCATGATATCCTCTGGTATCCACACCCCCYTGTATCAGTATATATCAGTTTACAGAATTCATGTGTGAAAACCAAGAGAAAGTTGTTTTCTTAAATGCTATCAGAGGTATATTTGATYGACGATTTTCATAATATTTGTAAGGAAGTATTATTTAATTCTTTTCTTATTATGGGATCACAAGGTTGGTTTTATTTAGTTCTGTTTTAATTGAAGCTATCGGGAGACATGCATSCTGGTCACAGATTATTGCTCTGTCCATCTAGGAATATATTTATTTTATTGATATATAACATACATTTCATGTCTGATTTTAGGAAGATCTTAGGGACTCTAAAATGGCTCTATTTAAAAGTCTTACCTTTAAAATGACCTATCCAGAAGCTGCCCAAGCTCCCAAAGCTTTACTCTGCTTCAGGTTCACATCAGGCTGAGAAGTYTCTGGAAATATATACCAGGATGAAAACCCACTGTAGTGTGCCCCAAACCAAGGAAAGTCAGAGGTATCTGATATTTTAGTTTTCACACTATATTAATTATATGCCTTGTATTTCAGTTTTATCTTTCTGCTTTCTAAAATAACAGCATTATTTCAAACAATCCTCCCACCCCTCACTCTTTCTGGAAAAGGGAAAAAATCCTCAATACATTAGGGGGGAAAATAGATCAAAGAGATTTCATTGCAAATGAGGTCATGGATGCTGGTGAGTTAGTTGGGGTAGCATGTTCTGGGTTTCAGCAATAAGATAACTGCTCCCTGGGTTGCTGCTCTTGGAGAGATCTGAACTGTGGTGGCACGCTGCTGGCATGATTTAAGGCGTCAGTTCTGGCATGTTGCCGATGCGAACACAGAGACTGGAGTAGTGCAAGAACCAGTAAAAAGCTCGCTTGCCCTGGATCCTGTTTGGAACCGGTGTAGAGAAAGTCAAAGAACAATCGAAATCTGTAGACTTTGCTTGAAACTTTGCTGTGGTTGTGATTGCATGTGGGAGACACTTGTACCAGACCTAGGAAAACACTGGAGGCAGCTCACACAGAAGGAAAGGATGGCAGCGTTAACTAGTGACTGTGGAAGACATTGTGGTGCTTTGTTTATGAGATGTGAAGAAAGTGCCTCTAATGTGGGATGTCACTAGATGTCACTCTGCATTCCGTTATTTGGCCGTCTAAAGATTGCAGCAGCCTTGCCATTTTGCTACCAATACTTTGCACAGGATCCGAATAGACAATGCCACACGCATGTGAGGAACAGGGAACTGCTGACGGAATGTCAATTTCTGAGTGTGTGACTTCCATTGATCACTCATTATTGACATAAATGTCCCTAGTGTTTTTGCTTTTCACTTTAAACTCTTTCCTAGCTATAATTTCCAGGCATCTGAACAGCAAAGCCTTGAAGGAAGGRGATGATTCAGGTCTCATAGGATGTTTTACAAACTACTTTGACCTCTGGAAGAAATCACAGATCTTTTTCATAAAGACTCAACAACTGCTTTTAATATAAATTCAAATACTCATGCAGAAAARCAAGTATATTCTTTTCATATTTAAAAGAGTTCATTCTCACCTATCTGAATTTATAAATAGCTAGGAGGATGGTTGATGAGAAAAAAAATCTTGCATTTCCTTTGTGATGTTTTATAAATCCATACACTTTATTTGGTGTACAGCTAAGTAAAATCATAGTCTCCTCACCCAAGGGCAGTAAATGACGTGCTATACAGTAGCCTGTGATTGTGGACACATGGCTTTATTTCTTTTAGCTTTGTATACATTAATTAGGGATACACAATCAGAGCCGAGTGCAGAGGCAGCTAAATAAACAAATGACACTGTGGAAAGGTCTTTCTGCATACTAATCATATCCCACATCTGCAAGCAACAGCTCTATAAATCGATTTGCTCTTTCACATCAAAAGACAAACAGTGGTGCGAGTCAGCAGTTCTTTTGTCAAAGTCACAGAGATGGCTGTTCTTCACAAACACATCTTTACAAAGCAGGATCCAACCATCTGATGATTAGCATTATTGGCGACTCTTCAAAGAAGACTCACCAAGTGATTTGCTATTGGACTGGTCACCAGTTTTATGATGCTGCTTCATAAAAATCTAAGTAAAATGACTGGCATTTGAATTCTTGCTTTGAGGATGAGAAACCTGGAATAAGGGAAAAAGTCTTCAGATTTTATGGACTGTGTCGTGTGTGGTGTGTGTGTGTGTGTGTGGGTGTGTGTGTGTGTGTGTCTGTGAGCGTGCTCAAAGACAAAGAGTTCTTGCTTGTCTCATTGGTATTGGATGCATAAAGGCCGAGTTTCAATGAGTTTTGATATCCTGTTTTCTCTGCTGCTTGAAACAAACAATGAGCTTACATTGAAGAAAAACAAGGTGGTTCCCCTTGAGCTAGATGATGCTTTACATTTGTTGGGCTAAAACTAGGATAAAAGAGAAAAAGAAAAATGCTCACCAAAGAAATACATCTCAGAATAAGACTAGAGATGCCTGCATGGCCCATAGAGACAGAAATAGCTAGGACAATTGCCATGACACCAGGTTAGTGACATCCAGATGTCATTAGTAAACCTTTGTCTTTATTATTTATTTTATTTAATGAATGTATATGAATGTTTTGCTTGCATGTATGTCTGTGCATCAGGCATCTGTCTAGTGCCTGAGAAGGTCAGAATAGGATGCCAAATTCCCTGAAACTAGAATTGTAGGTGGTTGGGAGGAGCTATGTGGTTGGTGGGAATTGAGCCCAGGTCCTTTGRGAGAGCAGCCAGTGCTCTTAACCATTAAGCCATCTCTGCATGCAGCCCCATCCTTGGTATTTCTAACCAAAGAAGCTAAAGATTTCAGTAACATTTTACATATATGATATTTCCTGTTTTGTCAATATCATAACATTTTTAGTTAGTGTTTTTTAGTAGTAAGTGGGACATCACTGAGAGGTGACCTCTTCCTAAAATTAAGGAAGACAATACTACTGTAACTCCAGATTAAACTTGATTCATTTCAGACATGTAATTTAGTGATATTCTTCTTTTCTCTCTTTCCCCTATGTATCCAAATGTGTGTATTTGAGCATTATTGTGAGGGGTGTGTGTGTGTGTGTGTGTGTGTGTGTGTGTGTGTGATGTGTGTATGTGTATGCAAGTATGTATGTGCCTAAAAACATCTCAGATGTCAACCTAAGGAACACTCTTTACATCTTTTGAGAAAGTGTCTCTCACTAGTTCTTGGAGCTCTCTAGTGAACTAGAGTCTTCAGTGTTGGGATTATTATGGTCATGTGTCACTATGCCCAGATTTTGACACGCATGCTGAGAAYCCAAATTCAGGTCCTCATGAGTAAGACAAATGATTTACCAATGAGCAACCTCCTTGGCCTCCTTTACGGTGGAGTTTGGTATCAAATACAAAATGTTAAGAAACTCTCCTGACACAGTTACAAGTTTAACTTATTATGCATTGCTTCTTTTTATTGCCAAATGAAAAGAGTGCTTGCTTTGGAGGAATCTTCAGGTAGTGTCACATAACATCAGAGAGCTTGGTTTAGAACCCAAGCTTTTACTTGAAGAAACATRCTGAGTGTTATTGCTCAGAGGCTGGGTTCCAAGGCCGGTACTTTAAGTAATGAGTACTCAACATGGGCCAGGAACTCAAGCAGATAGTGCCTCAATTTCCTACCTGTTAAATGGAGGCCCGAAATATTGACTTATGACCGAAGAGTATTCTGAAGATTAGCTAATAAAGGACAGTGGGAGAGCAGCGTGCGATGCTAAAGTGCTATATAAATGATAGATTGTTATCACCATCACTACTAATAATTATAACCATCATAAAAAGTGAATGATTCTGCTGTGGAGAGCTTCAGTCTCCTAGGAAAGTTATTTTTTTTTTAGTCTGTTTTCATGCTTTAACCGGTCCTTCGAGCTGCTTAATTGAATGAAAGTCAGGGTTTCCATGCTCTCAGGGTTTGTGGCTACCCTGTGGAATCCTCCTGGGGAAAATCAGAAGTGCTTACGACTGTCACTTGTGTGGGTCTTACTCTAGGAAACCATTCTTGTCGTCAGAGTGTTTTATGAAAACAATAAGTACTAACAATTATTTCTCTACTTTTGTTAAAACAAACAAACAAACAAACAACAACCCGCATGTGTAGTTTGTGGAAAATAAAAATTCAGGAACAGAAGTCATACATCCCTCTCCCTGCAAAACACCCCTATTCTAGTCATCATATATCTTTACCCTCATCACACAAAATTCAACACGCATTCTAACCTAGTTTATTATTAAAAGCAAAATTAGAATGGAGAGGGCAGCAAACATAAGACCCAATCAGGTTTTGTCTATTATTGGCTGCAAAACAAGTTTATTTTCCCCTTGGGTGTAAGATTTAAGAGCTCAATGGAGACAAGCCATGTGCCCGACCTTTGGCTTGGGCAGAGTCGATCAAAAGCTCAGAATTGGAACATCTCGAGCACTGTGCCTGGGAACAT
The DNA here is from genome assembly GCA_002335545.1 of Apodemus speciosus. Taxonomy (NCBI): domain Eukaryota; kingdom Metazoa; phylum Chordata; class Mammalia; order Rodentia; family Muridae; genus Apodemus; species Apodemus speciosus. The sequence goes on from BDUI01016107.1 coordinate 32,775, forward strand.
GTTGGCTCACTGCATGTTGGGGTGCAACTCGCTTATGGACAGAAAGAGAGAACACTGATATATTTTACATGAAGCAGGCCTTTGAATTATAGGTGAGCAGAAAGGGACCCAGATGGCTAAAATTCACAGTCGGCCAGTCCCTTGAGGCTCAGGAAGGCTGCTTGTCTGTGCSTGTCTCCCTGGCATTGCAGCYGAGRGGCTTGGGGAAACARCTGATCCTGGGTTTTGCACCGTGGGGCAACATGACACAGTGAGCTRCTTCATCAAAGTTRTATTTCTGGAAGGTACTGGAATAGAGCCTAGGATCTTTCAGCCACTGCTTCCTTCTCTCTGGGCGCTTCCTTCCAGCTCATTTTAGTTACAGTTATACTACTGAGACGTGTAAGAGAGGTTGGGGAAAATAGCCACATCAGTACAGGACAATCCTACAAAAGCTACCACAGAATCTTCTGAAAGCTGACTTACCCCGCAGGTTTGACACTTAGGATTGAAAGACTCAAACATCTAGGGAGTCAAGTCATATCTCAGGTCCTTTTCTGTGTGAGTGGGTTCCTTGCMTATGCTCTCTTCAGCACCGTAGCCTTAAGATAGTCAGACTTCCTCCACATTGGCTGTAAGATATRAGACAACGTGTTCTGAGAAAAAGCGCAGGGGTGGGGGGGGGATCAAAGTGGAGGGCCATTGCAAGTCACGCGGCTTCACTGTCTTGTTCATCTTGGGGTAAGATAACTAATATCACTGATGGGRTGGCTTAGGCAGGATCCTCTATTTTACATACTTGGAAGTTCATAGCCTGAGGTCAGGTTGCCAGTATGGTCGAGGTTTTGGTGAGGGCTCTCTCCGGCTTGCAGGTGGCTCCATCTATCTGTCCCTCTTCATAGCAGAGACAGAAAGCATTGGAGTTTCTTTCTCTGCCTCTAAAGTTCCTAATTACATTTGGAGACTTCGGTACCTTAACACATCCGAACCTACTTATCTACCATAGGCACCTTCTAGTGCCACYGTATCTCCAAATTTGTTGCTCCCTGTTTCTTCAGTGTGGGTACAATGTAACCAGCCTCCTTGGTATCCCTGCAAGGGTAGAACTGTGAGGCAAAGGAACTCTTTTCTTGAGCTGCTTTTGTCAGGGTATTTTTTGTCACAGCAACAGGATAATTTTTAATARTCCATTTTCATTATTTAATGTCCACTGCACCCACCACCTCTACAAGGAAGTCAGTCGTTTTTTAAGCCTTATTTAATCTGATCATGGCTGTAAGGAAGCAAACCCAAAGTTGAAGTGTTGAATGCTCAAAGTTCTGATTATTCCATGGCACTTTAAAAACAAATAAGCAGATATAATCCTTCTCTCTTTGGCTCCTAAGTATTTGGGATTTGGAATTATAACCCTATATCATCAGTCCTGGCTCCTTCACAGATTCCAAAGAGAAGGAGACAGTCATTTTTGTTCAACCTTTAATGTGAGTGTGTTAGATGCTTTTATGTTGCCTTGTTCACAAAACTTAACTTCTGAAAAAATGGCTTATTTGGGATCACAGTCTGAGAGTCTTTCAGTTCACTATTGCAGGGAAAGGGTGGCTGTCAGACCCCGGTGGTGTTAAGGTGCAGGAGAGGCTTTTCATGTCATCTCATCTACCTCTGTACAGATGTTGCTCCTCCCAGAGATTCCATGCAAATCAAAACCAGGGCATGTGGGGTAACTTTCAGAATTCATAATGTACAGAAAGTATTTTCAACTTATATGAGGTCATGGAATGGGATAGCAAGTTTGACTCTTTTGTGTTTATTYCTCAAATTGAATACAAATTACATAGACATTCCTCACATAAGAGTCTGTATTCGTTTTGGAAAGCATTGATGAAGCTATATGTGCTACAGCAGAGAAGAACTCAGGACACCTAGCCTCTAATATCTGAAGAACAAATCRTCTGCCACCCCACAAGCTATAGTGTAACACTGGGTTAATCATTTAATTTAATATAGTGCTACATGTCCCCACCACCCCCAGTGGGCCAAGCATTTCTAATGCAGTTCCCTGTAGAGTCTTTTCTACCTCCAGAATTCTATGACATTTAAAATAAGGCTATTATTTAAAGACTGTGTGGATGTTGAGCTGATGGCTCTAGGAAAAAAATATATTGTGCTTGTATACATAAGTGTGTGTGTGTGTTTTGTAGCATCATGTCRATTCTGCAGGATTATAAGTAACACCAAACCCCTCCTGAGTCCACTCAGTGTGGCATCTGTGTTCAACACAATGAGTCAGTTCCATGTTTAGTTTGAGTTTAGTTGAGTTGAGTTTAGTTGAGTTTGAGTTCATTTAGTTGTTGAGTCCTTTGGTCCAGTGTAGAACTTCTGCCTTTTAAATTTCTTCTTTGAAAATTAATGTCACGAAAACTATGATAGATACAGAAGGCGATTTAAATAAGTATCTATTGTTCATTTTGCAGCATTGGTTCGTAGACCTTGTATGAAAGAAAAAAAAAAGCATAGAAATCTTCAGAAATACTCATTAAATAAAAGGCATCCATTCCATCACAGAAGCTACGCTGTCATCTCAGGTATAGAAGCTCTGTTGTCAGTGGGTCTTCTTTGCTTCAGGTCCTCTGCTTCAGCATGTCGCTGGCAGGCTTCTCTGAGTCCTTCTGTGGTTCCTTCTCTGTGCGCACGCTTCCTGCTGTTGATACAGCATTGTGTGCCTAATTTCCCCCTCCTTATTCGATGCTGATTAGGTTGGACTCAGACTCATCTTCAGGATACATTTAGCCTTGTTACCTTGGCAAGCCTCTGTGTACAAGCACATTTCTATTCTGAGATACTTCTGGTTACCACTTCAATACATGAATTTTGGGAAGACACACTTAAGACCCTAATAAACACATAACACATTTAAAAATATTTGTCTGTCAATCTTTGTTTCACTAAGTTGTGATGGTGACTTTTCAAATACACTTAGCTTATATGTAATACTTAAAAGTACTGCGATGGAATGAATTGGTTCCTTGGGGACTTGGAAAAGAAAGCTATTGGAAAAAATATCAGATGGAGATTTGAACTGCAGCTGGTCCAGACCCCACAGTACTACTTTCAGCCTGCTTAGCTACAACCTGCTCAAGTGAAAAGAGTGAAAGCAGAGTTTCTGTCTTCATTGGCCTTTTTATAAGCAACTTTCTTTATAGCTAAATGTTAGGACACAACAGTATTTCCGCTCTCATGAACTAGAAATCAGAATTTAGGGTTAAAACTCACACTGTTAAAAGCATGTTGGCAATTCAGATATACACTTTGTTCTATCATTATCAGACAGAGCAATGATACGGGAAGAAGCCTATTATCGACTGCTCAGAATTAATTTTTAATAACTTGCCTGCATCTACTTCTAATTTTTATAGTGCCTCATAAACACAGGGATTTAACTTGTGTGGTGTCTTAATGAACAAGTAATACTGAAAGAGAAAATGGACAGAGTCAGGCACTGTCTAAAAAACAGATTTTAATGGGAATTCTGGCTAGTTTAAAGCAAGATATGAACACTGGACTGTGAAGCAAGAATAAGTGAGATAACCTTATACTATCGTCATTCTTTGAAATGAAATGAAGGAAAGGGTAAAAAATTTCCAAAGTAATTTGTGGGTTTTTTTTTTTTTTTTTTTTTTTTTTTTTTTTTTTTTTTTTTTTTTTTTTTTTTT
>BDUI01016109.1:40312-50568 GCA_002335545.1 Apodemus speciosus
TCCACCCTGGGCGTGGCCCCTTGGGAGCTGTCAGTGGTGCTGAAACATGAATTCCACCCTTGGCCTTACCAACCTGGCATCTGAAAGAACATCCTTGATGGTCCTTCGTTCAGGACTGTAACGTTTAGATTTTTTTATTACATGCTTCTGCTTGTGTGTGCATGTGTATTGTGTGCCACAGCTCATGTGTGGAAGGCCGAGGACAACTTGCATGAGTTGCTTTGCTCCCTCTGCCATGTGGGTCCCAGGGGTTCAACTCAGGTCATCAGGCTTGGGACCCTGTCCCTTACCCAGTAAACTGGTTGCAGCGCTGGTAGACCCAGGCCAATGGAGCAATGCCTTTCTTTTTTCTGTTTCCGAGTGCTCCCAAAATGAAACATTCGGTGTTGATGTCTGCAATGCTTGGTTCAGAGACCCAACAAAGAACTCTTGATTCTCATCACCAAGACTTCTTTGATTTCCATGTTAACTATAAATCATCTTAAAATTAAGTTCAAATCCTTTTCTCTCTTACAAAAGTTAAAAAATTAATTTATAAAGAAGAGGACGAGGGGGTTTTCATGTCATGCCCTTAGAAAAAGATGACAGTTCAGAGTTGTCTGATATTGTCACAGATGATGTCTTTCTGACCTGGCATGTGTGCCTCCGAGATGATGGCAGTGTCCTCTTCCCTTGGCCCACATCACACGACGCTTCTGCTTACCCAGTCCACGCCCCCACAGCGCTGGTGCTGTTGTTAGGAAGATGTATCTAGGCAGTGCTTTAAAGTGGTGCCCTGTCCCTCTATCTGGGGTTAAGATGACCAAGATCATGAAGTCCTGTGATTCTCATAGTCTCCAGGTGTGGGAAGGTAATGATACTATTTCTAATATACTCTCCTTGTGGAAGCYCCAGGTCTGAAAAGCCTCAGAAATGCTTGTGGGCCTCTAGAGATGGGATTGCGAATTTCACTTGAGAAGCCCTCGTCTGAGTATGTATAATTTGCTAGGACAAAATTAGAGTGTCCTTCAACTGAGGCTCTTTAAGACAGTGTGCAAAAAGGTACCTGGGCTGCTTACACACAGTGATGCTGTAACCAGAAATGGGTGGATTTCTACTTTGTGGGCTGTGCCCAGAATTTCCAGGTTGAGCTTTGACCAGACAGACAGACAGACAGAGAGCAACTCCCTGCAAAGGTCCTTTTGTTGTACCTGAGAAGGTCACTCACTGATTTTGGTTCTCTTGAAGTTTTGTGAAAAGACAGAAGTCTAATGCATTGTGTATTGAAAGATGCYTTTTCCCCTGTTTAAAAGAGATGATTTGAGACACCACATTTTCCCATTCTCCAGTTATTAGTTACATCATGAAGAACATTACCTCATCTCTCAGGCAGCTCCAGCCTGGGCATCTGTTGGGAATTAGCCATCCCTCTGAGCCCCTGAAGTTTAGGGTTTATAAGGGAGTTCCAGGCCAGGTCCAGAAGGATGGATGGCAAGGATTCTGAGAGAAGGATGGTCCCCAAGGACACCAGGGTCCCCAGCTCGCCCCAGCAGTTCAGTGTTCATTCCTACATGCTGGGCTGCTGGATTGTGACAGCTTTATGTCGTATATCCAGCAGGGACTGCAGTTCCAGATGTTAGTGCCAGTCAGTGCTGAGAGAGAAATTGTCTATTCATGATTAGCACACAGAACACAAGGTCCGATTTTGTGGGATTAAAGAACAAAAGAATTTCAGCAGATTTGGGGAAGTGGAATTTTGAGTAAACACTAGGTTAGACTCTGGTCAACCCTAAATTGGGTTTCTTTGAAACTGCAAATTAAGCTGCCTCTCCTGGCTTGTGTGTAGGTGAGATTGCAGGGAGTTCTACAGGTTGTTCTCATTTTGGAGTTCAGAGAGGTGATCTGTAGCCAAATCTCGCATCTGTTGTCAGGGATCCCCGAGATGTTTTCTATCTGTGTTACCATGAGTTCAGCATCCTTAATGAAGAGCCTAGCCAGAGAGTTCTAGTCACACACACACACACACACACACACACACACACACACACACACACACACAGTCTCTCACACACTTACAGATATGTATATATATACAGACACACTACAGCGACATACACAGACAGATGTGTGTGTGCACACAAATGCACAGATACAGAAGCAGGCACATATGCAAATAGACACACATAAATACGCTTGCATACACATATATGGATTTGTCAACTAAAGAAATAGATCCCTTAAAGCATCACATTAATAAATCTCTGCAGCTTGCTCCTTGTTTTTTTGTTTTTTCTAGACACTGTCTCGGGATCTTAAAGGTCCTGTCTAGTGAGTGAATGTCCATGGATACATTTCCTAAGACAGTGTTGCGGTAAGCTGGGCCAGCCCCATGCTGCACCTGCCTCGTCTCATCGTCCTCTAAGCTCTCATTGGGTGGCTGTTGTGCTCATTTTACTGGTGGAACTGTGTGAAGGTGCCATTAAAATTCCAACCCCACAAGGATTTGTAGCAGTTCAAGATATTGCAGTGTGATTACATATATGAACTATTTTAGAACATAGAAGAGTACAGGTCAGCCAGAGAGGAGACATGGCTGATCTCAGGGCCCCTCCCAGCATGTGGGAAGCCTGGGCAGGATGGCGTMCTCATCTAGGTTGGGGACATAGTAGGAAACTTASAGCCCATGGACAGACCTAATTCTTCTGCTTTTGATGTGAGCAGACTTTGGGGCTTTCTTGTCTGTTTTTAAATGAAGCAGTTGTCATTGTAAAACAACTAAATATATCAGATTAAGACATTGAAATAATGCCAGGCTTCTCTTGAACATAAGATTGATCTTGAACTGTCCCCACCGTACGACAYTCAGCTTTGGGCACTGGTGACTCTGTTACTCCTGGATCCTCTTGTCTCTTAGACGCTAACCCAGCCGCCTGGCACACACATGGTTCTCTGGCTGCTTTCTCACATGCTCAGTCTCACACTCACAGGGCCTGCCTAGCTCTGCAGAGACTCAAAGGTGTGGTCCTGGGTCTTGACCAGCAGCCCTTCCACATAGGTGATGGACTTGAGATACCCTGTCCCCCACGCTGCTGCCATCCATTCTGCATCTGCTTATGTCATCTGTCCTGTGAGCCAGGCTTGGTTTACTTTCTGTTCCAGTAGCCTGCACCATCAGGAGATGAGGCAGGGATCAGGGCCGATCAGAGCTTCTGAGAGGAGCTGGCTGGTGAATTCCCTCCTGAATGTGCCTTTAAGTTCTCAGGGTTCTGCAGTCTGGTGTTGATGGAGCCTGCTGCCACATATACTCTGCAGCTGTTGGCGCTGCTGTCTGGGGTTCGGGAGATTGAGTGTGCCCGCTTTTGCCTGTTTCGTCCCTTGTCAACAAAGCCTGCAGCACCCACTGCTGAGGCCGAAAGTAGGACAACAGGAAGAGGGCATTTCTTCTCAGTTTTGGCTTCTGTGCCAGTGCGGCTCATGGGAGTGCTAGAGTCCCCACTTCCGGGTAGGGAGAAGAAAGATCGCCACTCTCCCTGACCACTCAGGAGCCTCACATTGTCTGTGCTCTCCTGGTGGATCCCAAGAAATGTGACCTGCTGCAGAGGTTTGCTCAGACCCTGGGGGAGAAGGTGGTGCCCCTAAGGAAGGGAGCCTGGCTTCAGAGTTCTCTGAGGAAGTGGGCGTCGAGCCCCATGGCACCCGTGATTTGCTAGGCTGTCACTTACATATCATCACTAAAATGTTTCTTTGCAGTGTAACTCATCCCTTGGAAGCTGCCATGCCCCTGGGAGGGACAGATGGGGGAGACAGGATAAAGTAGGTCACAGCACAGACCCCCACATGGACGTTCAGCAGAAGTGTGGGCCGCATTTCTCCATCCACTGTCTCTTTTACTCCAAACGTTGTTAAATATAGTTTGTGCTGAGATGAGAAGAGCCTCACTCTTCCAGAGAGCAATTAAGTTCAGCCCAGGGTCGCAGGAGGCTGCCGTGTGCTCTGCCAGGGCCCACTCGAGCCCACATAGAGGCTTTTTTGCTTCAAAAGGTGTTACAGACTTGTACAACTGAGAACTTTTTATCTTGAGCCTGTATGGTGGGTCGTCAAGAGCCCTCTGGGCTCCACAGTCCTCAGTACCTCAGAGTTGTTCAGGGCGTCACTGATGCACAAGCTACACGGCCCCAAGTGGAGAGGGTTTAAAAATAAGTGTGACGGCACTGGCATTCGGGACGTGCTTGCAAAGACTAGTGTGTTTATCTGCATAGGACATACCCAGGAGCTGTAAGAAAGCACGCTCTAAAGCACGGATCTGTTCTGCATAGGATGTACCCAGGAGCTGTAAGAGAGCACGCTCTAAAGCACGGATCTGTTCTTATCGCCTCCCTAGGACGGAGGTCGGCAAGGCACGCACCACTGCAGCAGTGCTGGTGCGATTGGCTGGAGTCCTCTCTGCCTGAGGAGTTCACTCCAGGCTGTTGGGATGTCAGTCCAGTCTAAGCTGGTATTGCCCAGTCACTGCACTGGTCACTGTGGGTTACTCTAATAGTGACTGGAAAGCAGAAAGGATATCCTAAGAACACGTTCTCGTTGGGGCAATCTTCAAGTCTGAGTCTGGAATTGAAATCATGAAGMCTCCTCTCATTTAGGGGTTTGGAGCATCGTTCTTCAGGATGCAGGGTCCCAGGACACTAGTGAGAATGGCTGACTTGTGAGTCACTGAGGTGGTGGAAGTGCCCAAAGAAGGAGGAACAGAAAGCAGCGATGGCCAACGTTGGGCCCCGAGACAGGATAGGCTGTACACTGGTCAGGCAGAGGGGAAGCTGGGAAGAAACCGTCAGGGTTGAAGGGGAATGTTTTCCAAAGTTTCTCCTTTGTATGAAGAAGCTGTGAGACACAGTCTCAGAGCATCAAGATTAGCAAGCTGTCCGCTCCTAGGCTGCCAAGTTGGCAGAGGCCCCCACAGAGCAGATGGCATGCCACAACTGTGGTGGCATCCCTGTCACCCCATCAATGTAACGGTGTCCTGAGTCAGCCACCAGGGCCAACGCAGGAGAAGCAAGATGTGCCAAGGGATTGGGCTGGCTTGCTTTTAGGCATGGCCTTCCTCAACTGGCAGATGTGGGAAACCCTCATTCTGCAGTGAATAGTGTATACAGGAACAGGACCCTTTGCTATGGGGCNTACCCAGGAGCTGTAAGAGAGCACGCTCTAAAGCACGGATCTGTTCTTATCGCCTCCCTAGGACGGAGGTCGGCAAGGCACGCACCACTGCAGCAGTGCTGGTGCGATTGGCTGGAGTCCTCTCTGCCTGAGGAGTTCACTCCAGGCTGTTGGGATGTCAGTCCAGTCTAAGCTGGTATTGCCCAGTCACTGCACTGGTCACTGTGGGTTACTCTAATAGTGACTGGAAAGCAGAAAGGATATCCTAAGAACACGTTCTCGTTGGGGCAATCTTCAAGTCTGAGTCTGGAATTGAAATCATGAAGMCTCCTCTCATTTAGGGGTTTGGAGCATCGTTCTTCAGGATGCAGGGTCCCAGGACACTAGTGAGAATGGCTGACTTGTGAGTCACTGAGGTGGTGGAAGTGCCCAAAGAAGGAGGAACAGAAAGCAGCGATGGCCAACGTTGGGCCCCGAGACAGGATAGGCTGTACACTGGTCAGGCAGAGGGGAAGCTGGGAAGAAACCGTCAGGGTTGAAGGGGAATGTTTTCCAAAGTTTCTCCTTTGTATGAAGAAGCTGTGAGACACAGTCTCAGAGCATCAAGATTAGCAAGCTGTCCGCTCCTAGGCTGCCAAGTTGGCAGAGGCCCCCACAGAGCAGATGGCATGCCACAACTGTGGTGGCATCCCTGTCACCCCATCAATGTAACGGTGTCCTGAGTCAGCCACCAGGGCCAACGCAGGAGAAGCAAGATGTGCCAAGGGATTGGGCTGGCTTGCTTTTAGGCATGGCCTTCCTCAACTGGCAGATGTGGGAAACCCTCATTCTGCAGTGAATAGTGTATACAGGAACAGGACCCTTTGCTATGGGGCYGTGTTGCCGTGTTGCCTTGTTGCCTTGTTGAAATGGTCTGCGCAGACTCGTCGGATCTTGTAAAGCTATCTGCACACCTGTGGGCTCCCCAATCAGGAGGAGACAGGTGCTGAAGACAACGTGCTCTTCACTCTGCCGGGCACCCTGAGCGAGGCTGGGGCTCCTTCCCATTGGGTCAGAGCCCCACCTGTCCCCTTGGTGTTTGTGTTGCTGTTACTTCCCCAGATGAGGAAATGAGCAGTGAAGAAACAGCAGCGTGCTGCTGGGGTGTGGGAGCTGGGAGCACGAGGTGGGGGCGCGAGTTGCAGACAGCTCTCATGCTTCTCGGACTGGTTCACCGTTGCCATGGTCAGGGGTCCTCCTGCCCACGTCACAGTAAAGCCTGGTGGGGGCCTGTGTCTGCTCTCTGTCTCCGGGGGAAGTTCCCTGGGGACAGACTGTGCTGCTGCAGCCCCTCCAAGTGATGCCCACAGACAGCTGCCTGGCACTGCCGGTCCTACCACAGCCTGCACTTTAAGCAGTGCAGGCTTCAGAAAGAGAGGTCTGGAAAATGAGGCTGAGAAAGATGCAGTGAGGAACTTGGGCCTGGCATTACTGCGGAGCATGGTCTCGGATGTCTGCTCCGCACTGCGCCTGACCGACCGGCTCTTCCCAGCTGGCTTGCTTGGGAGCCGTAGCTCTTTCATGTCCTTTGTGTGTCCAGTATGCCCAGAGGATGGCAGATGGCCCTAGAATCTGGAGACATGTGATCCGCCAGCCCGGCAGTGTAGCTCCAGAGCAACATAGCTCCGGACCGGCGTAGCTCCAGACCGGCAACATAGCTCCGGACCGGCGTAGCTCTGGATTTGTGTAGCTCCGGAGCAGTGTAGCCCAGGAGCCTTGTAGCTCCGGAGCAGTGTAAGCCACTGCCTGGGGAAGAAGTGCTGCTTGGGCTCCTCTTGTTCACACTTGGAACTTGCTGCAGCAGGGCTGCAGATGTTTTTCACCCACTTGTTCTGGGAAGGCAAATTGAGAACAACAGGAAGCAGCTATCCTGTTGCCTCTTGGTAGAGCCATTTAGCACCTTTTCCTTTCAAGGGCTCCATCTGTGGAGATAGAGGGCTCTGGGCTGGGTGTGGCCTGAGGCTGCGCCCTTCTCACTAACATGGTGATTGCGGACTTGCCCTCTATAGGCTCTGTGCCTCCATTTCCCCTTCTGCAGACAGTGTTGGCATGCTGAGGCTGAGCTGCACAGGAACCACAGAGCTGCAGTCTAACAGCGCTGGGGTCACTAGTGGGGTGTGCACACAATTCCTGAGCGCTGTAGAAACGACCAAGAGTGTGGCATTCTGAGCCGCCAGGGCACAGAAGCATATTCACTACAGACTGCAGTATGCAGCTCTGGCCGTGCCACACTGCAGCCGTGTGAATGCAGAAAGAGCAAGACTTGGTCGCACAGACCTGCAGTCAGATGTTAGACCTTCATAGCCTGTGTCCTGGCTCACTCTGTGCCTCAGTGTCCCTACCTGTAAAACGGGGCTGAGTCMCAAAGACCTCAGAGGCTTGAGCATATTAAAAGACGTGTGTGTCTTTGCAGTTACAGCCTGGCTTCTGTGTTCAGAGTCTCACTTTAGTCCCCAAAGGATATGGCCTGGCGGCATAGGTATTACTACAATCGCCTGCCCTACTTCCTGGCTTTTATTCTTAAACATTGGAGCCAGAAATCCAGTTTTGAGAAAGGGAAGCAGATTAGGTTATTTTTGGCACAAACCCCTCCATCCAATTTAGGGCTAGTGAAAAAAAGAAAAGAAAAGAAGTAACAACCCCTCCCCCCCAACCCCCACCCCACCCCCGCAATAGCAGAGGTGCGGTGACAGCACAAGGTGCTGGGTGCTGAGGTGACTTGTTGCACCGTGGTGCCACCCCATCCTGGTGACAGCTTTTCTGTCTGTGGGACAGGTAATCACACAGTCTTCCCTCCCAACTTTAAAATGTGCTGTCTAGGGTGACCATAAATGGTTCTCTCACTGGGCTGCCGATGAGATGCCTACCCCTGCCTTGATACTGCCGTGCAGAAAACATCAGTGCTAGGTCTTGGTGGCCCCACTTCAGATGGCAGGCCGGGAGGCCCTGGAGTCAACGGATCTCTTGGTGGAGCCCCAGGTGACTCTCCTTGCATCACATACGGGGCAAAGGGGGAGGGTCAGACAGCCCATATGAACTCACAGGGGCGATGTGGGACGAAGGAGCCAGGACGATGTGTACTGGGGCCAGACATCCTTTCTCACCTCGTACTGCATTCTGTCCCTGCTAAGCCTCCTGGCATATATGGGATGCCCACGCAGCCTGGCTTGCCATCRTTGGCAGTTACCAACCCCATCAGAGTAAGACATGTCTTAAAGTTCCATGGAGAGGAATACCTCTCCATACCTTCAGACATACCTCCAGCCTGAGTGGCAGAGTCAGCAACAGTAAGTGGTGAGCTAAGTCAGCTCGCTGTCCAGGCTGCTCCTCCTGCAGACCCCTCTAAGCCCAGGAGGTGAAGAAGGAGCTGGTGGCCAGGGGTTCTGATGGTGTGTCCTGATACTCGGCTGGAAAGAGCTGACAAGGGAGAGTCGTGGAACCTTCTGGTCACCCTTAGTTGCTTTTCCTGGCTCTTAAATCTTACCGCAGAGGTCAAGTTTCACACCAGCCCCTTAATTGAATAGACTTATGGAAATGGTGTCATAGAAATGGTCTTGACACAGTCATTGGTTCTTTGAACTTCTTCAGCCAACCATGAGGTGGGTTCCACTCACCCTCTGGTAACTCTGGGGATTACCCATAATGGTTAACTTCCTCCAGTCACCCCTCGGCACAGATGGGAAGATGGGAAACCTGTTGGTGGATATGACTTGACTGAGTACATAGCAGACAGCTGCAGCCTGGATGAAAGACTCCACAACTCAGGTCCTGGTCCTGGGGGTTCCTTCCCTGACATTAGAGAATGAAATGGCAGTCAGGCCATGGAGCATGTCAGATGGGAAAGAGGCAGCCTCAGAACGATGACCCACGATTCTCACCCRTGTGGACTGTGGTCAGCAGGGATGGAGCCCTCAGGTCCCCAGCCAGGTCTCCTCATTGGCCCCTGTAGTTTCTAGACCATCCATGGCTGCTCGACCACTGCAGTGAGAAAGGGAACCTTCTCTGGCACAGGTAGCTTCTGAACCTCAGGGACAGTCTGGGATAGTTGCTGTCTGACAGTGAAGGGCCTCTCTCAGGACTCTGATCTTTGGGGTCATCCCCCTCAATCTCAGTGCATAGGATGGGAAACAGTGAGGCCATGGCGGGCCCAAGTTGTCTGTCTGTCTGCTGCTCTTGAAATCCTCACATGTGCTCGCAACATGGAGACACTAACATGACTCAGCGTTGGTGCCATGACTGTGGAAGGCACACAGTAGGTGCTCTTCTCATGCAATTCATGTTTCCTTTCAATCCCATGAAGGATACACTGAGGGGAATATGAATACTACATTGATCGATTGGTAATTATAAACAATTACCACAAAGAAGAGGGAAAAGTCTTTATTTCCCATTACCCACAGGACTGCTGTGATTCAAACTGTTGTTTTGACTAAAAAATGAACAAAACATGATGAGAAAATTAGAGATGTTTAAGCAGCTATCTTCATTGCTTAAAAAAAAAAAAAAGGAAAACTTCACACATACACAGTTATAGAATCAAARGGTTCAAATTAGTCCCAGTACTCAAAGGAGGACCAGGCTCACTTAGCTTGCCCTAGGATCTGTCAGTGTAGTAGCCCAGGCTGTCCAGGAGCACAGCCCAGAATAGCAGCTGCCCTCCACCAAATGCAGGGCGCACACCTGCCGCATGTCAAGCTGCAGTGCTAAGGCAAGGCAGGTCCCCACCTATGGCTCGGGACACAGACAGTGAGCCCGAGAGAGGGGGTCATGCATGCCAGCTGGGCATTGCTTCATAGACAACTGGGAACAGGCCTGGGATGCGTGTGTTACTGTGGTTAGAGAAGCCCGCAGAGGTGATGGGACACAGTATCTATCCCTCAGAGGCAGAGCCAGCCAGGCAAAGCACAGGTGCAGAAGTGCCAGTGCAGGGAAAGCGTGTGTAGGGAATGGATGGGAGACTGGGGGAGGAGTTTGATCATTGAGGCTGAAGCAAGAAGACTCTGGGGCGGTAGAGGATGGGCACAGCTGTCAGCCCCTGGTGTGTTTAGAACGCAGTACCAAAGGTCTGGGTGTGGCTGAGAGAG
>BDUI01016114.1:16515-28488 GCA_002335545.1 Apodemus speciosus
TCACATTTTCTATATTTACACACACACACACACACACACACACACACACACACACACACACACACACACGGTAAATATTTAATTTTCTTAAATACTTAAATTACTCAAAAACAGTACTATCAAAAAAATTAAATAGTAATTATATTGAAACACTAGAGGGCAGTACAGGAGCACATTTGAATCCATCCATTTGCCTGTCCTGAGGGCTTCAAGGTCTTTGCATGGACCTGTGCTTCTTTGCTTTCCTAGCCTGCGTGTATGGAGCTGCCAGCAGAGCTTCTCCAACTCCAGGACTTCCAGAAGCAGCGCAGAGAGAGAGCTGCAAAGGAGTACAGGGTGAACGCGCAGGGCCTCCTCATCCGGACCCTGCTGCACCCGAAGGAGCCAGTGACTTCCTCGGCAGGGGGAGAGGACCCAGTCCAGGGCTTCGTATTTTGTAAGACATCTGGTGCAGGCCAAGTTCCTCGCTTTCTATGTCACAAATCTCATAAGGATGAGAATCTTTTGGATAAAGAATCTAAACAAACCACAGCAGAGTTTCCGATTGCACCTCCCAGGAAGGAGGACAAAGCCCATGAAGACCCTGAGGACAAACCAGTATGTCAGGGGTCAGTGAGGCGGGAGGACCTGAGAGCCCAGAGAGCCCGCGGCCTGCCGCCCACACAGGCGGCACACTCACATTTTTCTTTGAAAGAGGAGATAGAACAGTTGCTGGTGTTGGAAAATAAGGGAGCTTTAACAAGCCCAAGTGAAGACACTTCGGTGTCACCTTCTCTTCCTCAGGAAACCTTGGAGGCACCAAGTGACACCTTCTATCCTCCCGAAAAAGCTGTGATTTCTACACTTCCACCCTGTCCAGCCCTGGAGAAGACAGATTCATGGATAAGTCCATCTTTAAATCTGTTTTAGGTTTTAAGGTTTGTTGCTGAGGCCAACAGAGTCCCTGTGAGCGTCGCATGGGGTAGGTTGGTTAGGTCTCAGACACAGGCTTCTGGGACAATGGAGGCCTTAGGCTTAGTGCTGACTCCTGCTGCCATCTCGATTACGAGGGGCCTAAGAAGAGCAGGAACAGGTGAGGTCAGACTTGCTGTTCCCTCCGTGTATGAGGAAATAGTCCCGGAGCTGAGGGCATACCTCAGGTTTTAGAGAATTTGAAGAAGAAAAGCTGGAGCTCAGTGTCTGGAAGGATCTGGTTTAGGAATGTGGTAGGGCAGCTCTCGTGGAGGCAGAGGGCTGGAGCAGCTGCGCAGACCRCCAGTTCAGCCTCTAACGTCACCAGAAAACAAAAGGAGTATGATTTATTTGTTTGGGTTTGTTTTGTTTTGCCTTTAGGTTAACATAGATCTAAAAACTGCTCACTTACATACAGGCCAGAAATGTATCCCATCAACTTCACAAGTACTTCTCTTCCCTAAGACCTTCCTTGATCTGTGCACTTTTGTGTATCGTATCAGGCAGAGAACAGGTGATGTCACTGTAGGGACATTCACTCAACTCCTTATATTTCATTAATCCTAAGAGAGCAGGGTGCTAGCTTCTTCGTTGTTATTTCCTTCTAGTAAATGTAAAGTTTGAGTTCATTGTACTTGCCTAGAGGTTTTACACTTTCTTAGAATAAAAACAAACAAACAAAAAACCCAACCTGAAATGAGGGCATTTGTGAGGTGCTCACAACTCAATAAACCTGCTTGGCATCAGTTCATCTCTTTTTCTCTTTTTTGAATGAATATAAAGATTTTATGGTAATATCTAGCTTAGAAATCTGTATTCTAGCTCCATAGAGTACTGCACACCTCTAAGCCCAGCACTCGGGAGCCTAGACAGGGATGGATGGGCATTTGAGGCCAACTTAGGCTACATGGGAAGACACTCCTTGACTAATTTTTAAAAATCTGTCAATCTCCTGTTAAGGACTGTCGGTGCACCTTGGGGATGCAGGGGCAGTCTGGGATAAGCATTGGACAACCAATTATTTTATGAGTGTCACTGAAGGAATTACTACTGTTCCCTCTCAGATTTCCAGAACCAAAGCAGGATGTAGTGGCCATCCCTGAATTCCTAACACTTGAGAGAGCAAAGCAGGAGGATCCAACACTCAAGGTCATTCTCAGCTGTGTACTGAATTCAAAGCCTACCTGGGCACAGGAGACCCAGTTCAAAAATGAAACTAAATGAACTACTTTTAAATGAAAAGGGATTTGAAAATGAAAGTTTTCAATTTTTTATTTTATGTGTATGAGTGTTTTGCCCGCATGTATATCTGTGCACCATGTGCTCTCAGGAACCAGAGGAAGACCAGGCAGTGGTGGCACACAACTTTGATCCTAGGGCTTGGGAGGCAAGACCTTAAACTCAGAGATCTGAGTTTAAGGTCAGGCTGGTCTACAAAATGAGTTTCAGGACAGCCAGGGCTACAGAAAGAACTCCTGTCTCAAAAACAAAAACAAAAAAATAGGAAGCAGGGGAGGGCATTGGACCCCAGCCCTAAACAAGACATTTCTCCCATTTCCTCTAAGGCTCAGGGAACATGGCAGAACAGGAGGCAGAAAGATGAGGAGCCAGGGACAGAAGGGCTACGGATACCTTCATCTGGGCAAGACAGCCATTGCAACACAAACTCATAACAGCTGCAATGACTACACAAGAACAGGCTGTCGCCTAAAGTAAGAAAAAAGATCCACATGCCTTTGAGCCCCAGTACTCAGGAGACAGAGGACAGTGGATCTGAGTTCCAGGCTAGCCTGGTCTACAGAGTAAGTTCCAGGACATCCAGGGCTATACAGTGAGACCCTATCTTGGGAAAAAAAAAAAACAAATGCTGGATAAAGATTAGGCTTTTGGGGGTGGGGGGATGGCTAGAGAGATGGCTCAGCGGTTAAGAGCATTGACTACTCTTCCAGAGGTCCTGAGTTCAATTCCCAGCAACCACATGGTGGCTCACAACCATCTGTAATGAGACCTGATGCCCTCTYCTGGTGCATCTGAAGACAGCTTCAGTGTACTAACATAAAATAATAAATAAATCCTAAAAACAAAAAGAATGAGCCTGTCAGTGAAGCTTGAGTGGGCAGGGAACCACTGTCATTAGTGCACAAGTAATGTCACAAACAACAATGACCCCACCAGGCTCCAGTGGGTCGTTCCAAACCAGAGGTCACACAGCTGGCCCTGGTTAACCTAAATGGGTCTCAAAAAAGACCAAAAGCTATGAATCTGTTCACGGAGCTGGTAGGGAGAGAGATGAGAGACAGTCRGAGGATTTATCTCAATACCTTAGTGTCATATATGTCGTGTCATGTATGTAGTGTCATGTATGACACTGTCAAAGAACAGAATTAATAAAGTGATGCAGGGATGGCATCCCAGCAAGCTGCACAGTAAAGAGACCACTCCTCCCTGCTCTCCCTTCCTGGATCGTCCCTCAGGGCTCTTGGCCTTGCTTTGATGTAATTACAGAGTTCTTATTTAAAGTACTTAGGCTTTAGCCCGTCAGGTGGCTTTCAAGTTGTAAACAGTAATGCACTTGGGGGAATTTGAGAGCACCAGAGTGCAGAAGGAGTCACTGAGGCTTCAGATGCAATGTGGAGGCGCCAAAGCCCTAGGCTCCTGTCACTGGCCTCTAGTTTACACTGTCATCAGATGATCCGATCAGCTGTTTACATCTAACAGCTGCCACTGTTGTTCCTTAAGAAAAGGAAGAGGGGATTAAAAATTAAAATTTTATGGCAACAAAAAGAGAGGGCGAAATGGGCTGTAGACAGGACTCTAGTTACTAGTTAGGTACTGTTTGTTCTCTTTGTAGATTATTTATATGTGAAGGGCTATTGTGTAGGTATGTCAGTGTGCCCCCTGCACAGAGTCCTCAAGGAGGCCAGAGAAGAGCACTGGATCTCCTAATACTCGAGTCACAGATGTTGTAAGCCACCATGTGGATGCTGGAAAGGTCTTCTGGAATAGCAGCCAATACTTCCTAACTGCTAATCCATCTCTCCAGCCACCACCCATTGTCTTCCTGCAGCATGCTGAATAAATATTTTCTTTTTAAAAAAATGATTTTATTATTTAGTGTGTACGAGTGTTTTTGGAGGCATGTCTGTGTACCACATACATGCCTGGTACCCACAGAACCCATAAGATGCTATCAGATCCCTTGAACTTGGAGTTATTGACAGATGTGAACTGCCTGCCACATGAGTGCTGGGAGGAATTGAACCTGGTCCTCTGGAAGAGAAGCCAGTGCTCTTAACAGTTGAGATGTCTCTCTAGCCCCCATAAATTTTTTTCTTTTTTCTTTTTTCTTTTTTTCTTTCTTTCTTTTTTTTTTCCGGTTTTTTCGAGACAGGGTTTCTCTGTGTAGCCCTGGTTGTCCTGGAACCCACTTTGTAGACCAGGCTGGCCTTGAACTCAGAAATCCGCCTGCCTCTGCCTCCCAAGTGCTGGGATTAAAGGCGTCCGCCACCACCGCCCAGCAATATTTTTCTTTAAAGAAAATAAAAGGGTATAAGCTGCCTCCTCAGGCAAAGGTGCTTACAACAAGGCTGATGGACTGAGTTCAGGCCATCAGTGACAGATGTAAACTCTTCCCCCAAAACAACCCCAAACCCTTAGGGTCTTGTAGGAGTCTCGAATGAAAATGTTTAGGTAAAACCACTGTTAAAGGTCAAGGCATACCAGTTGGTGCTAATGCTGAGACAGAAAAGATTTAGAGAGAAGATGATACTTGTACTGGTTCTGAAGTGTGTGGACTCGCTGCTTGAGAGGGAGGAGCGATGCTCTGTGGTAGGAGAGTTCCCTGTCAAGAGTGGGAAAACACACAATATGATGGTGAGAGGCAGGTAGAGACCATCAGTGTGTTCTCTCTCTCTCTCTCTGTCTGTCTCTCTCTCTCTCTCCCTCTCTGTGCACGCGCGCGCGCGTGAGTGTGTGTGTGTGTGTGTGTGTGTGTGTGTGTTCCCTCAAGCCAAGAACTGACTCAACTAATGTAAGCAAAAAAAGAATTTATTGGAAATATGGGTGGCTCTTAGACATGATGGGAAATTTACAGAATTTAACTTGGAAATAGAATAAGGTCACTGCAGAACTGGAGGGAGCAGGAACTACTCAGCTGTTGAGTGAGTGCCAATATAAATCTTTCTGTCATTGAATAATCTGACTTGGAATTCCAAATCCTGAGGCAGGGAGGGGAGATGGGAAATGGGATTAATAGTTATACACAGTGACTAAATGACATAAATTAGTGCACATTCTAAAAAGCTACAGGTGTATGCTAAGATTTTTGCCTTTAAAAAAAGATGGTGTGAGGGGTGGGGCTGGAGAAATAGCTCAGCGGTTAAGAGCACTGACTGCTCTTTCAGAGGCCCTGAGTTCAATTCCCAGCATCTACATGGTGGCTCACAACCAACTGGAATAGAATCAGACTCCAACTTCTGGTGTATCTGAGGAGAGCGACAGTGAACTCATACATAAATAAATATTAAACAAACAAATAGAAAAGGATGGCGTGTGGTAGTGCCTGGATCCCCAGTACTTGGGGGATGGGAGGGGGGAGTGAGAATAGAGTCTAGGGGCTGAGGAAATAGAGCAGGAGTTCTGGGAACTCACTGCTCTTTCAGAGGACACAGGTTCCATTCTCAGTGCCCACATGGGGCTCAGAAACATCTGAAGCTCCAATTCCGGGGCATCTGGTACGCTTCTCTGGCGTCTCTGAACACCAGGTATGCAAGTGGTACACAGACATAGATGCAGGCAAAATCCTCATTCATTCACAGAGAAGACAGAGTCTGGACCACGTGGTGTGGATCCTGTAGCCAGGAAAAACAAAGCAACAAGTACCAGGAGCCAAGGCCATGGCTCGGTGGGTACTGTGGAGGCATGAGGACCTGAGTTAGGAACCCCAGCACCCATGTGAAAAGCTGCACATGATGGTTCTCTGGGACTCAGGTCAGCCAGGCCAGTCAATTGGTGAGTTCAAGTGTCATCAAAGAAAGTTTATTTAAACACACACACACAAACACACACACACACACACACACACACACACACACACTCTGGAAAGTTCAGTCTCAATATGTAGCCCTGACTGCCCTGGAACCCAGAGAGATCCGCCTGTCTCTGCTTCCCAAGTGCTGGGATTAAAAGCATGTGCCACCGCTCAACCCCCACCTAACTTTTGAAGATCACATGTAAGAAGGCACCTGAAGTGCTGATCACATCTATCAGTCAGTCATTTGTCTGCTCCCTGGAGGAAGGAGGGGTGCTTTGCAGTAAGGAGAGGAGACCTTACAATAACAATAGTTCGTTAATGAGTCCTGTGTGTAAGAACGAAAATGGCCTTTGGAGTGATATCCTTGAAATGCAATTAGAGGAAAATGACACACAGAGGATTGGGAAATGAAAGTTGGACAGCTGAAAACTGAGTATTGAAATATTCCCTCTGATCGGAAAAAAGATCAGTCGTGATGAAATGCAAACAGGAAAATTGTGTGACTCACTGCTAATGCTAAAAAGACAGCGGATGTTAGAGTATCATGCATTAGTCCTGTTTCTCTTATGCTTGGGGTTCAATATTCTTTTTACTGTTTTCCTGAAATGTAGAAATGCAGGCCGCTGTGGACTTGCCTCTGCTGAGGAGTTCTGGTTAGCATGTGAGGAGCTCCTGGTCTGTCCCTAGCACATGGTAAACTGAATAGAGAAGTGCAGCCCTGTAACCGGCTCTGGAGCTGGAAGCAGGGAGGATCAGCAGTTCGAGGTCATCCTCAGCGAGTTGAAGGCCAGCCTGGAAAATGTCATTGTAATTTTGATGAGTTTCTATATGTGCTTCAGGTGCTGAACAGTAATAGAAATGGGGGCGGGGTGAGGGGATGGGGGTGGTGGTGGTGAGAAAATAATACAATACTTGAATTTCAAAAAAAAATATTTCTGAAATTAGACAAGGTAACGAATGCACTCTGGTGACTCCTGCAGCAAGAGCTTGAGTTTACAGCAGACCTGTATGACACTGCCTTAAAAAAAAAAAAAAAGTATCAGCTGGGCGGTGGTGGCACACACCTGTGATCCCAGCACTCTGGGAGGCAAAAAATATCATGGCCAGGCAGTGGTGGCGCATGCCTTTAATCCTAGCACTTGGGAGGCAGAGGCAGGCGGATTTCTGAGTTCGAGGCCAGCCTGGTCTACAGAGTGAGTTCCAGAACAGCCAGGGCTACACAGAGAAACGCTGTCTGGAGAAAACTAAAAACAAAACAAAACAAAAAACAAACACACCATGGCAGGCATGGTGGTACATGACTTTGATCCTAGCACTCAAGTGGCAGAGGTGGACAGATATCTGTGAGTTCCTGGAACATCTAGGACTACACAGTGAAACCCAGTCTCAAGAAAAAGAAGAAAAGAGAAATGAACAAATGAAGGAAGGAAGAAAAGAAAAAGAAAGACAGAATGAGAAAGACAGAAAGAAAGAAAGAAAAAGAAAGAGAAAGAAAGAGAAAGAAAGAAAAGAAAAGAAAAGAAAGAAAGAAAGAAAGAAAGAAAGAAAGAAAGAAAAAGAAAGAAAGAGGAAAGAGATAGAAGCAGGCAGGCAGGCAGCTAGCCTTTGGAAACCACCACAACACAATTATGGTCTTAACATTAAACAAAATAATTAAATAGATACTTAAAAGTCAAATCTCATAAGCCTTCAAAGAATGGAGAAATCGTGACTTACCAACAGTAGGCTGAACTGTAAATACTGGACTTTGCCAGACTGGTGTGAGTGGTTTTCTGGGGGGTTTTTGGATTAAAAATTCCAGGAACAATAGAAGACACAAAGTGTTAGATACACTGTGTTGAGTTATGGGCCGCACAGTGTGGCCTGAGGGCCTGCGAAACCTCCATTGGGAACTCCTGTAGTGATTTCCAGGTGAGCGTAATGACTGGAAACACTTGAGGAAGAAGTAGAGCCACAAATGAGCAACGCTGGGGAACAAATCAGAAACCTTCCATTTTATGAAGCAACGTAGGAGTTTATACAATGAAAACCTACTGTCTGGAGAGAAGAAAACTGAAGTGAACATTCAGTTCAAGAAATAGAATATTACCAGTGCCACAGAATCTCACCTTGTTCCTTTACAACAAATTTTTGTTTGTTTGTTTTTGTTTTTGTTTTTTTGTTTTCGAGACAGGGTTTCTCTGTATAGTCCTGGCTGTCCTGGAACTCACTCTGTAGACCAGGCTGGTCTCGAACTCAGAAATCCACCTGCCTCTGCCTCCCAAGTGCTGGGATTACAGGCGTGCGCCACCACGCCCGGCTAACAAATTTTAAAATATATCCAAGCTTGTGTGTCTATGAGGATATGGAGGGATATGGGTATGTGCAGGTGACTGCAATTGCAGGAAGATGCCAGAAGGGGGCATCAGATCACCTAGAGAAGGAGCTACAGGCATCTGAGGACTGCCTGATGTGGGTGCTGGAAATTGTCCTCCGATCCTCAGCAAGAGGTACACACTCTGTTTTTGTTTTTGTTTATTTTGTTTTGGTTTGGTTTGATTTGGGTTTTTTTTTTTTTTTCGAGACAGGGTTTCTCTGTGTAGCCCTGGCTATCCTGGAACTCACTCTGTAAACAAGRCTGGCCTGGAACTCAGAAATCTGCCTGCCTCTGCCTCCCAAGTGCTGGCATTAAAAGCCACCACCTCCCAGCTAAGAGGTACACACTCTTAACGGCTGAGACTCCCCAGCCCCTCGCCTTACTTCCGTTGGCAATCTCAGCTCCCTTCCACACCTCTATCCCAGCGATGCCCGTTATCTGCAGCTTCATTTCTAGGCCTTTGCTTTTCTAACTAAAAATGCACCCAGCAAATTTTTAGCTTTTCCCATTTTTGAAAGTTAGACATATGAAATCACATTGTAGCTGGGCAGTGGTGGGACACACCTTTAATCCCAGCACTCAGGAGGCAGGGGCAGGTGGATCTCTGTGAGTTTAAGGCTAGCCTGGTCCACATAGTGAATTCCAGGACAGTCAAGACAACATAGAGAAACCTTGTCTCCCCCCAACAAACCCCCTCCTCCCCCCCAAAAAAGTCACATCTCTTTATGCCTGACTCCTTTATCTAGCTTTGTTTTTTTCTTTCTCGCTCCAGCATCACTCATTCCGGCCCAAAGATTTATTATTTATTATTATATGTAAATTCACTGTAGCTGTCTTCAGACACACCAGCAGAAAGTGTCAGATCTCATTACAGATGGTTGTGAGCCACCATGTAGTTGCTGGGATTTGAGCTCAGGACCTTTGGAAGAGCAGTCAGTGGTCTTAACCGCTGAGCCATCTCTCCAGCCCCACCCAACATTATCTTAATGTATGTTGTGTGTGTATGACTAGTTGGTTTTCTCTGTTGTATGGTATTCTGGGAAGCCTACCTGTGAGGGATATGCTCTGACAAATGTCACGAGCTGAGTTCACAGTTGTGTGAAGATTGCATGGATCCAGAGCAAAGACGTTAAGAGCTGCCGTTGCCACCAGTGTAACCTGACATGCTGTTAGAGCAAATATGGATTTTGTTCTGGTTTAGTTTGGTTTTGGTTGGGTTTATTTTTGTCTGTTCCTTTTTTGACACAGGATTTCTACATAGCTCTAGCTGTCTTTGAACTCATTATGAACTCACTCACTCTTTATGTAGCCCAGAATTCACAGAGATTTGCCCTCCTCTGCCTCTTGAGTGCTGGGATCAAGGTGTTCACTGACAAGTTCAGCTTGGCTTGCTCTCTCTCTCTCTCTCTCTCTCTCTCTCTCTCTCTCTCTCTGTGTGTGTGTGTGTGTGTGTGTGTGTGTGTGTGTGTGTGTGTGTGTCTTTGAAACGGAGTCTTTTCAGGGGTTAAAGGAGGAGTGCTTGAGTGTTTCGACACCTCTTCCTAGTCCTCGCTGCGGTTTGGGGAGGACTAAGGAATACAGCCTTGCTGGAGGACATGTGTCACTGGGGTGGGTTTTGAGAGGTCATAGCTGCCCTCCATTTCCAAGTCACTCTCTGCTTGCCTTTCCAGTTTCCCTATGCTCTCTCTGCTGGCTGGGTCAGCTGTTAGGAGTTCCACTTGCTGCCTGCCGCAGTGCCAGGATGGATTTTGAACTTTCCAAAATGATGAGCCAAAATAAACTCTTCCATAAGTTGGGTTTTGGTGCTGGTCCTTTACTACAGCAAGAGAAAAGTGACTAATAAAGTCTCCCTATGTAGGCCTGGTT
This sequence comes from Apodemus speciosus, assembly GCA_002335545.1. NCBI lineage: Eukaryota > Metazoa > Chordata > Mammalia > Rodentia > Muridae > Apodemus > Apodemus speciosus. The sequence goes on from BDUI01016114.1 coordinate 26,721, forward strand.
GACCTGGAACTTGCTGTGTAGACCAGGCTGAATCCAAACTCATGGGCCATTTGCTTCTGCCTAGGTCTCCAAAAGCTGAAAATGCAGCCATCCACCACAATGCCCAGATCGCTTTCTTGTTTTTGAAATAGGGCCTCATGTATTCTAAGCCGGCCTTGAACTTCTGATCATGTAACCTTTACATGATCAGAAGTTCAAGGCACATACCACCATGCGCCACAACATTTTTTCCATACATAGAATGAGTACCCTTTAAAATAACAGCAAAAAACTTTTATTCTACATACACAAATCAGTAACATAGTTATTTTTGATTAGTTATTCTATACAATGAATAATTTATAAGCCTGCCCAGATAGTAGGGTTGCTTACACTGTCAGCATCATGCACACATGAGCACTGCACTGGAGTGTGATATTATAACAGTATAGGAGGCTTAGGGCAGAGGATGATAAATCTGTTCTCAAAAGATGACTGTCTCGAAAGCCAAAACAAAGTACTCTTATAGGGTCTAGGAAGATGGTTAAAGTGTTTGCTATGCAAGCATAAAGACTAGATTATGGGAGATGGGAGAGATGGCTCAGCGGTTAAGAGCACTGTCCTGAGTTCAAATCCCAGCAACCACATGGTAGCTCACAACCATCTGTAATGGGATCTGATGTCCTCTTCCTCTTCTGGTGTGTCTGAAGACAGCAACAGTGTACTTACATATAATAAATAATTTTTTTAAAAAAGACTAGATTATGGACTCCCCAGACCCCATACAAATGTCTGGTGATCTATCTGTCATTCTGCCACTCTATCTGAATGGAGATAGGGGACCCCTGGAGCAAACTGCCTACCCAGACTATTCAAATCAGCAAGCTCCGTGTTGAGTTGAGAGACCCTGCCTCGTTCACAAGGTGAAGAGCAGTGGGAAAAGACTCCCAACAACAACCTCATGCACACGCCATGCACGCACACACGCACACTAAAGAACATATACCCTACATGACTATACAGCAGTGTGTTCTATGGTGTGTATTAGTTTTGAGGCACTACACAACTTTCAACATTCTGGTTTACAATCACAAACATTTGTTTCTTGAGGTTGAGAACACAGTGAGTACAGCACTTGTCCAGCGTGAGCACAGGCCTGAATTCTATCCCCAGCGCTACGTAAAACTAAACKTGGTGCTCTATGCCTGTCAGCCCACACCTGCGAGGTGGAGGCCTTGGGATGAGATGTTTAAGGCCATCCTCAGTTACAGAGTAAGTTTGTGTCTAGCCTAGGTTACATGTAACCCTCACTTAGAAGAACCAAGAGTCAGAGATATGGCTCAGTAGGTAAAAGGTCTTTCAGCCAATCCTGATGACCTGTGTTCAACCCTGGAATCCACAGGCTGAACAGGGAGGACCAACTCCTGCAAGTTGTCCTTGGACTCTTACACACGAAACAGACTCATCAAATAAACACACAAGGCTGGAGAGGAGATGGCTCAGTGGAAAAGCAAGCTCGAGCACCCATATTAAAAGCTGGGCGTGGCTGCTGTGGTCCACCACCCCAGCGCAGTGTGGAGTGAAGGCAGGGCAGCCTCGGGGCTTTGCTGGCTGCTAGCCCCGCCCCATGCCAACCGCAGACAGTATCTCAGAGGAATAAGGTGGAGTGCAAGCGAGACACATCCGTGCACATGCACATACATACAACACACACACACACACACACACACAGAGAGAGAGAGAGAGAGAGAGAGAGAGAGAGAGAGAGAGAGAGAGAGAGCGCAAATAA
>BDUI01016117.1:10054-22993 GCA_002335545.1 Apodemus speciosus
CCAAATGCTCACCACTAGGTGAATCAAACAAAGGCAGAATGTGCACTGTGCTGCAGGAGAGCAGGTCTCATCTCTGCAGAGGATTCCATGGGATAGAGAAGAACCAAAGAATATCTCTGGGGTGGAGAATCAAGGACTCAGTGTCCAACAGGAATGCTTAGACTGTGCATGGGTCCTACACGGAAGAGGAAAACACAGAACACATGTGTCTGAGACAACTGAGAAAATGTGAACGCACACAGAATATCATAAGATAGTATCTGATGCTGCCCTTCCAAGGCATGGTGTCAGGGATATGGATGTATACGACATGCTTTTGTTTTCTGGAGACGTGTGTTGAAATGTTCAAGGATCACATGTCATGATGTGTGCAGCCTATCTTCAGATGAGGTACCAAAATAAAAGTGAAGTGTGAGCCAGGCCTGGTGGTACATACCTTTAATCCCAGCACTAGGGAGACTGAGAGGTAGACAGATCTCTGTGATCGTGAGGCCAGAGTGGTTACATACCAAGTTCTAGGACAGCCAAGGCTACAAAAAGAGACCTTGTCTCAAAGGAGGCAGGGATAGGTATGTGTGCAAGCAATGAAGAGGTGGCGAGGAAAATAAGGGATGGAGGAGAGAAGAAAGGGAGGATGGATGGAAAGAGAGGGGTCCAGAGAGAGACAGAGAGAGACAGAGAGACAGAAAAATTGACAAGATTTAAAAAGTTTTAATTTGCATCTCCCTGATGACAGAGGATGTTGAATAATTTTAAAGTGTTCACAGTAGCTTGTGTTTCATCTATTGAAAACTATCTGTTTAGTTCTGTACTGCATTTTCCAGTTGGGTTTCTCTTCCTGATGTTTGGGTTTTCRAATTCTTTATATATTTAAGATATTAGCCTTTATTGGATGCATAATAGGTAAGTATCTTTCTCCACTCTGTAGGCTGCCTCTTTGCTTGAATGAAGGTGTCCTTTGCTGTTCAGAAGCTCTTCAGTTTTGTGTCCCTTTCATCAATTGCTGGACTTAACACCTGTGCTATTGGAGTCCTTTCCTGTGCCAATGAGTTCAAGACTGTGCCCCAATTTCTCTTCCATCAGATTCAGGGTATCTGGTTTTACGTTGAGGTCCTTTATCCCTTTGGAGGTCAGTTTTGTGCAGGGTGATAAATATGAATCTATTTACATTCTTCTACATACAGCTGCCCAGGGTGAGTATCACCATTTATTGACAACGCTGTCTCTCCAGTGTTGATTTTTGGCTTCCTTGTTAAAAAAAAAAAAAAGTCAGGTGACCATAGGTGTATGGAGTTATGTCTGCGTCTTCAAATTGATTCTATTGACCGACACGTCTATTTTTATGTCATTACTACGCTGTTATTGTTTTTATAGCTCTGTACTACAACTTGAAATCTCAGGTAGTGATATCTCCATAGTTCTTTTATTATTCAGGATTGTTTTAGCTATCCTGGATAGTTTGTGTTTCTAGATGAAGTTGAAGGTTTTGGATTTTTTTTTCAATTTTTGCGAAGAACTGTACTGGAATTTTGATAGGACTGCATTGAATCTGTAGGCATATTTTTGTAGGACACACCTTTTCTCAATATTAATCCTACCGACCCATAAACATGGGAGATCATGTTGTCTTCTCTGACTTCAATGTCTTACATTTTTTATTATGTAAGACTTTCACTTACTTGGTTGGGTTGTACCAAGATTTTTTTAAAGATTCTTGCRAAATGTACTTTTTTCTGATTTCACTTTCTCCATATATATTATGCATGTTTTAGAAATAAAGTTTTATTTGCACACGGCTTCTCTTCCAGTGTGTGTTGGTTTTGGTTTTGGTTTTGTTTTGTTTTGTTTTGCATTGCAATAGCGAAGTGACTGTCTCAGATTATAGGGCTCATAGAACATAAAATGACAATCCAGTCTAAACATAAAATAGTTTGTTAACCCTTAAAGTAAACCAATGAAATAAAGGTTCAAAGGTCAAAGACTATATGCACTGAAATGACATGTCAAGTGAAGGATGGTATACTTAGTGTATYTGTACCACAAACAGGCAGAGATRAAGGTRGATCTTCTTTATATCTTGCTACAAAGTATATTAAATATACTATATATTCTATATAAAGTATATTAATGTGCTATATATGCTATATAAAAATTATATTCAGCAGAATTAAAGTTTTAGAGATTAAAACTCACTGTTTTAGATAAAACTATATGCGGCAGCTTATCAGTGGATCTTTCTGGACACAGTTGCCAAAGTAAAGGGTTAAAAAAAGATAAACTAAGATTTGTTAAGCAATATGTAAAAAAAACTCGCAGAAAAGGATTGCTAGATTTGACTGCATTAAAGTTTATAACCCCATACATTGAAGAAGACCATAGATTGTGTTTAAAGATGCCAGGAAGAGATTTGCAAAAATGCAGAAGGGGGNCAGTGTAGAAGAGCCCTCTGCCAGGAGCATCACTGCTGAGGTGGGTGGGAGCAGTTTGGAGGCAGGAGACTATGGTGTGGTTCCTGGAAGGACATACTGAATGAGGACAAAGGCCTGGGCACAGAGAACACAGAAAATGATGAGTCCAAGCTGACTCCCAGTTTCTACCAACCACTGTGTGACAGGACTCAGGAAGATGGAGAACTCAGAATGAACAGCTTAGAGGTATAGTAAAAAAAAAAAAAAATCTAAAAAAAAATCCTGGTGTGGTGTTTCTTCCTACCTTAGACCATTTATGTTCCCGGATGAAAGACAAACACAAACACACACACACACACACACACACACACACACACACACACACACACACACACCAGCTAATTTAGATATGCTTTGACTAGCAATGGCTGGACATTTCTAATCCTCCCCATGGTTAACAAACACCCCCTCCAGTATTCCTGAATTAATATCTTTTGAAATCTATATTTCATCTCTGCTACCCCAGACCCAACCAGGGAGTTACCTCGATCCTGAGACTGCTGTGGGCCTTTGAGTTTCATCTTTTTCCTTCCCTGTTATGGTGACTCTCTGACTCTCCTCTCTCTCCCAGCCTCTCACCTGCTCAATCTAAAAGTCTCACCTCCATCTTTCTGCCCAGCCATTGGCTCTACGGCAATTCTTTATTATCAGTTGAAGCCAGGTGGGAGTAGGGACTCTCAGGCCTGGAAGTGTGGTTTTATGGGGGCTGAAATAAGACAAAGCATTAGAGCCAACCCCCAACAGCTCCTTTCTCTCCCTCTTTCCTCTCCTTGGGGTCCCAACCCTGGGAAACCTAAACCCCTGCTGTATCTTTTGACCCCAGCTATTGGCCGATGGCATCTTTATTTACTATTCAGAATTAACTGGGGCAGGGTCCCCCATGGTCTTACATGTGGACTCTCTCATCTTTGGGGCAGTTTTGGGAGACCCAAAGTAGCATTAGAATACAAGCAGCATTGGGCTAACCCACTACATAGGGGTATAACACATGAAGCCCCCCCCCCCACTTTGGCTATGTCCATGTTAAGGGCCGCATGTGCACAAAGACCAGAAGTAACTGTTTACATGGACACTAAGAGGGTGTGTGTGTGCATGCGTGTGTGCGTGTGTGTGTGTGTGTGTGTGTGTGTGTGTGTGTGTGTATAACTCAAAGCCAGATGATTTTGGAGAATTAGCTTAGAACCCAGAGCTTAGCATACTTTAGTATCAGACTTAAGAGGAGTGGTAGAGGAAGAGGAGTCTACAAAGAAGCCAGTAAAGGAAGAATTATAAACCATAGAAAGGAACATGACACATGGTATCGTGGGGTGCATAGCATTCCCAGAAYATGAGGATMCATGGGAGCAAATACAGCCGARGCTCAGGAACTAAAAGAAGTCCACACAATTGTGGGCTCCGAGAAAGCTCTCCCCACTCCATTAAWTGCCTGTTCTAGGAAGCTGCCTGGTTCAGTGAGGAAACATACTAAGTCTTGTTGTGTGAATGGACCCATTGAGTATGGTGACCGAGGACACTGGGAACCTTCATCATGGCGTCTTTGTCATACTATCGGTTGTATGCACAAGCTTGATGGCGGTGTATGGAGAAAGAATGAATGGGAAGCTGAGTGTGATTTCCCCACTCCCACCCCAGGAACTCCTGGGTCATCAAAGGAAATGAGATAAATCATGAGCTTGCAAGGACAAYGCGGCTCTAAAGCACCCACCCAGACACAGCCACAAGGGCACCCCTGCGGATCCAGCAATCAGGGATCCCAGCAAAAGTATATCGTCCTTTCTTATCTATATGCCCCGTTGATGCCAGTCTTCCCTCCTCTGGCTGGCTGAGCACCCCTCGCCTTGTGCATTCTGTGGACATCCACACACTCTCCAGCTTCCTCTGACAGGCTCACTACCCCAGTTGCAACTCCCCACCCCCAAGAGTCTAAAAGTTCTAAGGTGGGAGGTGCCATGTCTTTCCTGTCCCTCAGTCAGAGCAAAGCTCATGAGTCGTGTAGGCGCGAGGGAGCAGCGGATGCATTCTACWTGACTTTCATGCCAACCCTGCCTGGAGAAAGACGACTCGGAAKGCGCAGAAATGGAGTCAAAAGTCACTTTAGGTTACTTACAGGTCCCCTCTGGAGCCGTCGAATGTTCTCCAGGTGCTGGCAGACTGCAAGCAGCCTGCAGCCTTGAAGGCTGAGCAGACTACTTCATAATAACCATCTATTAAAACTTCAAAGGAAGAAAAATTAAAATCATGACTAGGGCTAATTGCCGGCTGCCACAAATTGGTTCCTGGGTATTATAAATGGTTTAATAGTTGGTCTAGATACCATTGCGATAGGTCGGTGCCATATATAAATAGGAACTCGGGAGATGCAGAGATAACTGAGACCAGGCTGTGACCTCATCAAGACATAGCTGCATGGCCCAAAGGGGAGAATTTTACATGTCTGTGTGTCTGGCACAGTTATCTGTCACAAATTAGCCAAATAAAAGACTCCTCCAGCTTAACAATTCTATCACTGAGAGAGAAGGACTCTGGGTGAAATAAACCCAATGATTACTGATTATCCTGAGCAAGAATCAGGATGCCTGGGAGCAAGACCTGGCTCCAAAGCAGCCAGCTCTGTGCCCACAGGGACACTAAGCCGTCTGCCTCTGTTAACTCTGTTAGGATGATATAATGCCTGGGCTCATGCGTCTACTTATTCATTCACTTAATCCATATGTATTAGGCAGCTACCAYAACACTGGCACCACCACGGTATGCACTCCAAGGGAAATAGAACGACTCACTGTAGTCAGCTGTCAAGGTCAGGCAGAAGAGTTTCATGGGGCAAAACTGCTAAGGCATATCTAGGTGCAGTAGAGGAGAGGAAGGGGTTATCAGAACTCAGCTGGGAAGAACCAGGTGAACACTCCAGAGAAGGGAGCTTTGAAAGGGCTTTAAATGACAAATAGGAGTTTCCCTGGCAGAAAAGAATGAAGCTTGCATCTGTAACTCCGGGGTTGGGGAGGTAGGGCGAGAAGGATCCTGGGACTTGCTCAGTCCAGCTGAATCAACATGCTTCAGAGAGACTGTCTGGAAAAAAACAGCCTGGAAAATGACCGAATAAGACACCCAAYATTCACTTCTGACCTTGAGGTGTAAATGGTGCACACTTACCKCCCACACCTCCCCCACAAATCGAATAAAAAGTCTCCCTTTGTACATGTTTTTAAACTTTCAGTCCAYRGCTACTTGGCCTCCTGGCTGCTTTAAAGGCTGTCGCRAGACCTTATATCGTGGTGGCAGGACATAGAAGAGCAGGCCTGTTCATGTCACGGTGCCCCGGAAGCAAGGATGGAGAACAGAAAAGACCAGGCTCTTCATACCCCTTCCAGGACACATTCCCAGTGATTTAATTTCCACCATGTTCCATCTCCTAAAAGCTCCAAAACTTCTGAATAGCACCACAGGCCGACAACAGCTGGATCGTCAACACAGGAGCTTTTGGGGGTACAGGTGAGATCCAAACTACAAATCATTGTTAGGGCCCAGGCGACCACCGGGTGCTTTTCCTGGCACTTCTGACTTAGCCATCTCTGCTGCTGGTGCTGAATCTATTCGGGGAGCCACGGGACTACAGTGTTCTTGCTGATGCTTTCCTGTCTGTGTCTGTTCCAACAGTCAGCAACACGCAGGGCAGACTGGAGGGGGAACTGGCTAGAGGCACAGAGGCATCCAGGCAGCTTCTAGAAGCTAACAGAAAGGAAACTCATGCTGATGTGCTCTCGTGACTTGAGACTTCAGTTCACCTTCAGCCTTTTTAGCTTGATACCAGTGCCTGGTCTATTCATCTTTTGAGATGTCTTCGTCTGAATTATGGCTTGTTTCCTGTTGAAACGTAAATGGACCTGGAAGGGGCAGCCCGTTGATTCAGCTCTCAGTGTTTTATAATAGGGTGTTAATTTAATTATGAGATCATTTTCGTAAAGAGCCCCAGGACGTGACAGTCATTTTTAATGACCTGGGAGGGTAGACTCAATCCTAGGGCTCCACACCCCGATGGCATGATGTTACCCAAGTCTCTTCACCTTCTCAAGCCCGGTTTCCTCTTTGGTGAAACTGGGACTAATAGCACCCTCTGTCACCAATGTGTTATTTTAAGGACTGTGCTGAATGAGAGAATGTGTGTGTCTATCAAGGGCTAAGCAGAAGTGCCAAAGCATATTACTAAATACAAACATGCACACTTTCGCTTAGCATAGTGAAAACTCCGGCGGATTCTTAGCGAATCCAAAAGTTAGCCCTCCCTGTGAGGATGCTGCTATCTAGGGGTGGATCTTAGTGGGTAGGAGATTAAACATATCAGGCTAGATGGACAATGCGGGAGCTGACTCCAAATTCAGGGTTGGGCTTTTTGGTTTTATTCTCAATAACTTTTTGAAAGATTTGTTAGAACAGATCCAGGCTTCTAAAATTCAGAAACTTCCCCTTGCTGTCAAAGTAAAAACGTTTTCCGGGCACTGAGGGATTTTGTTTTTCTGAGTTGTCTATATTTGTGTCATTTTTCTGTAAGTTCATAGACAGACAGAATTGATAGGCTCGGACAGAACGCCATCTCGTTCCTTTAAACAAACCTGTGTCTAGCCACTCCTGGGAACCTTTTCCTAGCCCCGTGTAGCTCTCCACTTCTGAGACTAATGGGCCCAAACTGGAGAGTGGCTGCTTTCGCTTCTTAGGGTTGAGGTTTGGCTTCACCTGGAAGGATTGTAGCATCGTGACAATCTGGAGTGCCCAGCAGGTGTGCCCGGAACAGCCCGCTATCAGCTTACCCACATGGGAACAATGGCTCAGGTGCCTGTGGTCACCTTCAGCAGTTTCACGGCTGCAGTGAAAGAAAAAAAAGCCCTTTCAATCGCCTCCAAAGAAAAGAAAGGAGAAATCTTCTCATTTGTCAGGGAATAATTTCTTAATTACCCCGTGATGTCTCTGTTCTTCCCGGTGGGTCCTTCAGACAGATTTGGGACGGTGAAATCTGATGCTTTTTCATTCACGACAGGGGGCGGGGTGGGGGGTTGGCGATGACAGGACTTGGGAGAAACATTGGCAACAGTGTAGGTTTTCAACATCTCTCTCTGCAGCTGAGGAGGGTCAACCGGAACCCGCAGAGGCCTTGAAGCTTGTCTCCCAGGCGCAGGGCAAGGCCGGTTGAGCTGAGACTGGTCAACACCACCTGCTAATCACTCGGAGAATCCTGATCTAGGTGTAGAGAGGCCCTGGCTGAACTTATGAATATTTTCAAATGAAGTTCGCCCGCGCTTTTGGCAACCTCTAAACTCCCTTCCAGGTATCTGCTGGGGAGGGGAAGAGGGGGGAAAATGTGTTTTGATAGATTCTCAAATCCTAACCAACCCCTCCCACACAGGGGACGTTCGGACTGTGAGACCCGTTGTGGGTTTCAGGTCATTTCTCTCCCTCCTCTTTTCATAAACTTTTACAGCAAACCTGGGGTGCCGGCGTGGAGGAGGGGTGCCAGGCTGGCTGCACCTCTCGCGCTTACAGGAGTGGGATAGCCCTTGATAACCCTCCATCTTGACTTGCTTTTGACGTTAGCTGTCTTCTACTCTCAAAGCTGGAAAGCAATATAGGCAACTGACCTGTGTGAGCCAGGCAAAGGTTTGCCACCGCGGGGGTGGGGTGTGGGGGGTGGGGGTGTGGGGTAGGGAATCAGGCTTCTCTTCACATTGTCTCTCACCTCAATGGCATCCTTCAGTAACTGGACAACTATTTGTTAGGCTCTCCCTGGGCACCACGTATCACAACGGGGTATCGCAGCGAACAAATAAAACTCCCCCAGGAATTATCTATCCAATAGGAATTCCTGTGGCTGTTGCTTAGAATTCTCTAGCAGGGTGCCTCTTCACGGAAACCCCGCCCGCCCCTCGTGGTGCTGTACACTCCGAGGTACTCACTCAGGYTGCGAGGCCTGCTCACATCTAGCTCAAGGCRTGCAAGCRCACTCGCTGTCCCCCTATCATCTCAAAGCCCAGAGCCCCATACAGGGACCAGACCCTGCAGCTGCCCGGATGACCCTCGCCCAACTCCCCGCCCCAGCGAACGTATAAGCTGCAGAGTCCCAGGCGGCCACACCCCTTCGCTCTAGCTCCGGGGAGCCTCCGAGCTCTCCGAAGACCTGCTGACAGGGCATACGACCCTCCCAGGCTCCCTGCCGGGTTCTCCCTCTCAGCCTTCTCAATTTCTGGGCTGGGTCTGAAGACAGAAAGCACTCGGTGCCCGGTGCCCGCCTGGCAGTGGGTTGGGCAAGGTACAGGTGGAAAACAATTACCGAGCTCTTTGGAAATCCGAGTCTGTGGCAGAAACTTGGACTCGGTGGCCTGAAACCAGGCAAAGGAGCACTGTAAGACAGTGCTGCTGTCCCTCAGGGCTGATTGATTAGATGTTCCTTCCTCCCAAATCATTTTCAGTGGGTTGTTTGTTTATCTCCAATCCTAGCAACCGCCTACCGCTGTTCTGCTTACAAACGCGTTTCCTAATGCTAGGCTGCAGAGGTCAGCAGGCTCATTTCTTTCTTGGTTTAACTTCTCGCACACCTCAATTGTGGGCATCTCTAGATCAGGCCAGCACGTTCAAGGTCTGGGTCAGCCAGCACGTTCAAGGCTTCCTTGACCACACCTTCCTTTTTGTCCTCTCAATTGAGTGACACAGCGGGAGCAGAGCCCCCTTCCCCGCCCACAGGGGACTTAACTCCTCTCAGAAAGCCCTGTCCAGAACCCCTGCGTTTCAGAGGCGGGTGTGCACTTATTAGGTGCAGCCATGAATGGGAAAATTGCAGCTTTCTGGGAAGATGGGCCTGAGTAACCCTCTTATTAGGCATCAGCTGTATGTAGGTCAATGCCAAGACCAGGAGGACACTGGGCACTCTGCTTATCCTTGGTTCAAAACTTAGCTGGCAGAGTGGCGGATAAAGTAACCTTCAACACCTTTGGAAGAGATGGATACTGATCCTGGGAGACAGAGTAGGTTCTCCTCTGTGTGATTCTACACTAAAACCTGGGGTGTTTGGAAAGGACCTGTCTGTCAGTGGTAGCCAGTGGCTGCTCCCGGATGCCCCTGGAGCCTGCACAGACCATCCCCTCTAATCTGGTCTGCTGGCCAGGAGTTACACCCACACTCACCCCCCACTTTGCTGCTGAGGAGAATGAGTTTGAGGGAGTCACCAGAGTTCCCCATAACGTTGCGAATGTCAGAGGCCAACAGCTTTCAAATGCCCTGTGTCACAGCTAGGAGTTCTTTCCCTGGCTCTTACAAAGCAGTGAGCAGGCTGGGGGCAGGAAGCCTCTCTCTAGCACAGCCAGGCCAGTTTTGTGTGACTCTGTAAATAGCCCTAGTGACTTTGTGTCTCCTAGATGCTCTCAGAGTTTCTGCCTATCTCCCTTCTCCCAGGGCATTCCCTACACAGCCCTACCAGTAAACCTCTTCCTGCCTCCCTGTGCTAGCGTTCCTCCATCTCCCTCCACTCTGTATTAATGTCTGCATCCTCCCTTCACTATGGTACTGCTAAGATCTTTCCCTCTACCTGCTGTGTCCAGTGTGACAAGGCACCGAGTTGCGCTTGGTCAGTCCTATTTGACAATCTGGCCAGATGCCATCTAAACTTGGTGAGAGGTGGCCCTTCAGTTTTTGCTAGAAGATTTGAAGGGGCGGCATGCCTGGGATGACTGGTGGGAACTAACAGGCTCTCAGCAGCTCCCCGCAGTGGGCGCCTGCTTCTCTCAGGCCTTCAAGAAGGCCTGCCCCTGGATTAGTCTGGAAGGGGAGACAGAGCTTAATTGTGTTCGCTGTTCTGAGACACTCAGAAGCTACTTGGATGAGACAGTGGCTGTGGTATGTGGTAATTGAGGACACACAAGTGAATGAAAACAGCTCCGTACATAAAAGGTTGGGCATGAAATGAAATAAAACAGATGCCAAATGGTTGCTCTGGGGGAAGGATTTCTGTGCTCTCTACCAAAGCTTTGAGATGCAGTTTTCTTCAGGGATGTGACACCAGACAGGGTGCCAGGCTTAGGGCCTGGCTCTACACCCATGTACACACGAGTAGCACTGACTGGATTCAGTGGATCAGCCCTGAGAGGGAACGGAATGGGGACTCAAGAAGAGTTGGGCAGGGGCAGAGAAAGAGGTAGATACAACAAAACTACATCATCTATGAATGAAATTCTTAAAAAATATAGAATATATTTTTAAAAGAAATGGAAAAAGAAAAACCAACCAGCCAAGTGTTTCTGAAATCACCTTCTCAGCGTGTGAATGCCCACCCACATCTTTGCAACCTGTAGCGCGTTTTTCACACGTGCCATCTCGCTTGTCTCCCGCAAAACACAGAGCGGGCCGGGCATGGCTCTTCGCAGCGGCGGTCTCTCACTCAGTTCCCACACGCACCCCGTGCTAGAAAGACACGTGCGTGTTAATTGGCTTTATTCTTTTATATTTTACAGAACTGGGAACTGAGGTGACGAGAGCATCGATTCCAGATGATACAGCATTCCAGATGTCAACATCTGGATTTGAATGCAGGCTCCCCGACCCCTAGAACCTTGCCCTCGCCTCGTGTGTGAGTCCATCGGTGTTCCCCTAACTGGGGGCTTTGGAGAAATCTCCCTCCTGCTGCCCGCAGGAAGCCCTACTGGCTCCTGGGAAGGACGAGGAATTGAGGTTAGTTCCTGGACTCAAAAGCAGAGACAGAGAACTGACCTCACAGCAAGGCCATGGCTACTTCCTCTGCTGCTGGCTAGGCAGCCACTGAAGTTACCTCCTCCAAGACAATATTTCATCTGTGGACCAGGCAGTGGCAGTCCTACATGATGGCTATCACGGGGCGCCATTAAGCCAGTATAGATAAGAAACACTCATGGCAAAGCTCCCTTCCTCTTCTCTCTCCTCTATTGTTCTTGGGCGGGGGAACCATTGCTTGTCTGGGCACAGGATTTGTTGTATGTAGGAACTCAGAAAATAGATGTTTCCGGGGATGAGGAGAGACTCTAGCCTCTTGACCTCTTCTCCCCCCTCCCCCGCCGCCTGAATCTCAAGGACCTTTCTGAAACAGATGGGGCTGGACAGAGAGATCTCTTGATGTCCACCACATAATACAGAAGCAACTCTGTGAGACACCCACATCATTTTCTCTGGCGCTGTTGTACCCCACTTGTGTTATCTTAAAAGCTGCAGACTGCTTTCAGACCAAGCCACTGGGGACCCAAGTCTGGAAGCGGCATGTCAGTCAACATGATGGGCTGTCAGAAGCATATGTTGGTGGGAATGTCCCCAATGCAGACAAGACACGACAAAGACACATGTGGAGGTCCTCCCCTCAAGCTCTCGTGACAACAAACCACTGTGTCCTATGATGTATTGAAGATGTTCGTTCCTCTGGCTAAGAAGGCAGATACCCGGGCACTAAGAAGGAAACTGTGGTGAAATACTTGCCCTCTGTGAGATACTTCCCTGAATTTTCTCATCTAATTCTTTTAATAACCTATACAAGGTAGATGCTGTGTGACCTTGTCCCATAGTCAGAGGAACCTGAGCTTGCAGAAGTCGGTGGACTCTCCCCAGGGGCCAACTAGTATATAGCCAAGCCAGGATCCAAAGCCAGGTGTGAAGGACTCACCTACACATGCTGTCTGCACAACGGTGCCAGCTGCCCGGGGTGTCGTGGCCTCCCATGGCCCTTTGTTCCTCTTTGGGAGAAGGGAGGCARTGTTTATTTTGCTGGCTGAGATGATGAGATCTTTATCTTCCTCAGAAAAGCGTGTATTAAATCCCTAATTGCGCATGGCATTGCACATGGCATTGCGCATGGCATGGAATTATTTTGTATACAGAAATAATTAAGCTAAGTACACAGACAGGGTCTCTGTCCTCTGGGAACATGATATCCCTAGCACACTGAAGGCTGACCCAAGCGATACATCCACAAAGCCAGAGTCTTGGTGACATTTTCCCAAGGTCGTCACAGCCACAGACTGGATCCCTTTATTAGCAATGACATGGCCTGGGTATCCTGGAGTACTAGTGTCTTTCAAATCCGTTCCCACTTTTAGGAAGGCTTCTAAGGAGGTCAGGCTTGGGGCAGGCACAGTCCATGGGCAGACAATGCATCGGAAGGCTTCCCAACAGGACCTGCGTGATCTTTACAAGGACTTTAGCTGTCCAGGTTTAGCTTTCTATCCACGGAACGGACTAATAGCATTGCGATTCTCAGAGGCTTACCAAATTTGTTTGGKAAAGGGGTCTATGGAACATACTTAGCACGATGTCCAGCAAGTGATACAGTCTCTATAATTAATGGCTATTACAGCTAATAATTAGAAAGCCTGTCTCCCCCTGCTCACCCTCCTCCCAGAGGAATGGAGGGACTTTGCTTGAGTCATATTGGGACGAGGACTTTTGATTGTATTACAGCAGAGCTGTGTCATTG
>BDUI01016119.1:20886-36832 GCA_002335545.1 Apodemus speciosus
CATCCACCTAACCTCTGTCATCAGCAGGTACCATGGACCTCAGAGAGGCAGTGGAGGACATGAATAATTAAATGGACCAAAACAAGAGGCAGCATGGCCCACAGATATCAACATGGCTTCAGATGGCACCACAGACCAGGTACATCTTCTCCAGCTTAGGTAGTAAATCAACCCAGAGATATCAAAATGGCCCCAGGCTGCTACAGGACCACAAACCCAGAAATGGCCTCTGAAATAGCACAGTACAGAGACAGCAACAGGGCTACAGGCTGCAACACAGACTATGGACATCCATGTGACTCAAGGCAGCATTACAGTTTGGTAGTTTGCTATGACAAAACCCCTGACTACAGCAAGCCCATTTACTGAATCATGGTTCATGGGGACAGCATAGACCATGGACAGCCACATGGCATCTGTTGGAAATAAGAACCAAGGATATCATAGGGGAACCGCAGACTCATACATAGTCCTCAGTGGCAGCAGATTGTAGATATCAACATGGCCTCAAGTGGCAGTACAAATCCAGCAATTTAACATGGCCACGGGCAGTAGCTTAGGCCCCAGACATCATCATGTTCATCCTTGCTCTACTGAATACACACACCTCTGCCCATCAATTATTCCTACCATTCCACCTTGGTTTCTATTCTTGTAGTGTTACTGCAAACAGCAGGGCATTACACATATACTTTTGCCCATAGATCTATACATGCAAATACTCATCATCAAGCACTATTGCTCTAGCCCGAAGCCTTGGTCTCTGAAGAACTACAAACATTGGACCATTGCCTAGAGTTCTTCAATCACAGCCATACTTCATTCTTGTGTCTTTGGTGGCAATGGTGTGCTCACAGATCTGGTTCTGCATCACTGTCTCCTACTTGAAGAATAGCAGAATTTAGGCAGAGTAGGTGCTGGGGTTCACCGACTCAAAGAAATGAATCTGAACCCTGATGGCTGTCAAGTGGTCAAAGCAGCCCTAGCAGCTGGGAGTATCTTGCAGGTCTGAAGTCCATTTCTTATACTTCTTTTATTTCTATTATTTTAAGATATGGTCTTTTTTATAGTGGCCTAGATTTGATAGATTTTTTTAGGAGCTTTATACATTTACCATTTTAAGAATCTGTATTATTGCCATGGGTTTGTGGCACCTGCCTTTTATCCCAGCACTTGGGAGGCAGAGGCAAATAGATGTGAGTTCAAGGTCAGCCTGACCTACAGAGCAAGTACTAGGATAGCCAGAGCTATAAAGAGAAACATGAGCTCAAATATCTATATTATTCACAAACAACATTAAAGAAACCAATGATCATGGTCTATAACTATGAGCACTGAGCATTTAAGGTACCTAAGTTTGTTTCCTTTTTGATATGTGGGCACAACCAGATACCATGTTTACTTTCTTGGATATGGGTATTGTGCAACTTGTCCTTCTTTATTGTCACTGATTGGCAGTTTACTGTAAACACTAGAAACCCTTTCCACAGTTAACCATGTATACTACATCTGTGTGCAATCATTCATTTACTACTTCTCACATAGGGTCTAAGAAGACCTAATCTAATGTGAACAGTGAATATTAATAAGATATTTAAGAATTAGATCCATGAGTAATGATTACATGGAATAAAATAGACTGTGGCTAAGGATGGTAAGCTTATACATGGTTTAAAATCATATTCTATTTTGATGGTACTTATACCATGATCACTTTCTGGAATATGGGTATTGTGTAACTTGTCCTTTTTTATTGTCACTGATTAGCAGTTCACTGTTAACAATAGAAATCCTTTTAAAACTAGCCATGTGTACTACATCCTTGTGCGATCATTCTTCTATTACTTCTCACATAGGGTCTAAGAAGAACTACTCTAATGTGAACTGTGAAGATTAATAATATATTTGAAGAATTAGATACATGAGTAACGATGACATTGAATAAAATAGACTGTGACTGACAGTGTAAGTGTATGCATGGTTTATTTGCAAATCTTAATTTAATACAATAATTTTCTAGCTTTCCATGGTGTATTTCATTTACTTAAGTTACTATTTACAGTTTTATTTGTTCTTTTGATGCATATTCATGTGCATTATCTGGCAATCTGTATATCCAGCACACAGGTGCAGTATGAATAGAGGCACACTGAGAATTTCAAAACCTTGTACAACTAATGTTAAAAATAGTTGTGTGCCAACTGATGCACGTGACACATACTGAGCACAGATCCTCTGAGAGTGTAGCAGGGCCTCTGAACCACTAGGTCTTCTCTGCATCCCCTTCAAGTGGAATACTCTGCCATTCCTCATGAGATTGCAAACTGCACAACCACTCCAGAAATCAATCCAGTGCTTTCTTCAAAAATTGCAAAGAATTCTGCCTAAAGACACAACTATACTCCTCCTGGGCATATTCGTAAAAGCCTCTCTACCATACCACAAGGACATGTGCTCCACTATATTCACAGCAGTTTTATTCACAATAAACAGAAACAAGAAACAATCTTCATGTCCCACATTTGTAAACAAAGAATGGATAGAGAAAATGTGGTTCAAATACACAATGGAATTCTATGCTGCTATTAAAAATGTGGGCATCATGAATTTTGCAGCCAAATGGATGGAACTAAAAAATAACACGCTGAGTGAGGTATCCCAGAATTAAAATGACATTCATAGTATGTATTTACTAACAAGTGGATATTAGCCATAAAGTACAGGATACATACCCTACACATCCATTGACCAAAATAAGCTAAAGAAGAAAGAATGCCCAAGCAAGTATGCTTGAATATCACTTTGAAGATGGATAAATGGTCATAGGAGGGAGAAAGGGGGAGAGAACTGGGTGGGAGAGGCATTGAGCAGAAGACTGAGGGATCAGGTTCAAGTGTGAGCAGAGACAAGACAGAGGGCCAGAGTACCTTGAGTGTTATTGGAAATATACATATGTATATGGATTGGGGATGTAGGAGCTGAGGAGACTCTCTATGAGTTGCCAGAGACCTGGGATGGTGGAGGCTCCCAAGGGTCAATGCAGGTGATTTAACAAAGATGCCTAAGTGTGGGTACGTGGACTTGAAGAGGAAACCTCTTGTACCCAGGAAGAACCCCCATTAGAGGGATAATGACACCAACCTACCCTCCAAACTTTCAGCTCAAAATGTGTTCAGTCAAAAAGAATTGCAGGGGCAAAGATGAAACAGGGACTGAGGGAATGGCCAAGCAATAATCGACTCAACTTGAGAACCATCCCATGGACAAGAACCAATCCCTGACACTGTTGAGATACTCTCTTATCCTTGCAGACAGGAGCCTAGCACAACTGGCCTCTAAAAAGTCTCCATGCAGCAGCTAACTCAGACAGATGCAGATACCCACAGCCTAACACTGGACAGAGCTCAAGGACTCATATGGAAGATTTGTAAAAGGATTGAAGGCCTTGAAGTTGATAGGAACTCCACAGGAAGACTATCTGTCCACTAACTTGGACCCGYCGCATTCCTCAGAGAAAGATCTACCAGCAAAGTGCATACATAGGCTGGACCAAGACTCCTGGCACATGTGTAGCAGATGTGCATCTCAGTCTTCATGTGGGTCCCCCAGCAACTGCAGAAGGAGCTGTCTGTATAGCCGTTGTCTGTCTATGGATTCCATTCTGTAACTGGGAGGCCTTGTCTAGTCTTAATGGGAGAGGCTATGCCCAACCCTGCAGAGACTTGATGCACTATGGTGGGTGATACCCAGGGAGCCCCACCCTCTCATAACAGAAAAGGAGGAATGGTGGAACAAGGGGACAGTGATCTCTATTTTCTAGTCCAAAATGACTTGGGACATATTAGACTCTGGTTGGGGCTCATGACACTTCTTTGGAAAATTTTACTCCTTGAATTTAATTTTCATTGTTATAAGATATGTCAAAATGAGTTCATGCAACACATACTATTTACATGGAGCAAATGAAATAGATTTATTCTAACAACTCAACCCATTCACAGTTTTTATCCTTGAACTATACCCAATATCCTGAATATGTATAAACACAAGGCTACATACAAATACTCACACTTACGTATGTTAATACTCACACTTGCATATCCTATACACACATAAATGAAAAGGCGTGTCATATTTAAGATTATTATTTCCTCCTAATTAGATTTCAAAATAAGTAATTGTATTCAAAAATTTGCCTGTCAAAGAATTTTATTTACTAAATAACAGTGAACAGCAAGTGTACTAAAGAGGGAAAGAAAAGGAATTTCAGGGAAAGTACTGAATTAAGAATCTGAAATATACAGGAAAGGTGAATGGACAATTAGGAAAGAAACATGGATCCAACTTCACATTTGTGAATTTGAGTTCATGGACAAATATGCGGCAGTTATTCTCAATCTTGTAACCTGTGTAATGTGTAATATAAATGAAAACATATTAGGTGATAATGAAGTCATTACAATTTATAGAATATACGGAAATGCATGATAGAATGGAAAGGTGCAGAATGATAGGTTTCTCAAGCAGAAATCTCATCATAAGAACTCTATCTAAACAAAGACAGGAGGAATTTAATATTTATACAACTCAAAAGATTTTAGGTATCAGAAACCTTATTTTCTCAAGTGATCGGTGGTTACATTTTTTGTGAACACTGATATGTAATATAGGAAATATATATAGATTTTTTATCCCCTTTTGGTTATGGACTATTAACTAAATTCACTTTCAAGGCTTAATCTTGTTGGATAGTTATATTTAATGAATCATTGCCATATTAAATGTATTAATATTGACAGGAAATATATGATGATTTGCCTTTCAATTTCATTTTTTGGAACCATATATAAAAAATTAAAATACTATACAACTCTACGAATAGGGATATTTTAAAAAATAATGTCAGGCATAATTTATTGTCTTAACCGTGTTTGAAAATTGTTTATTTTTATATTATTTTAAAGTTTTCATACAATATATTTGATCACATTTCTCCCAATGGAATAATATGATTAAATGATTGGTTTGATCTAAATCTACTGGAAGTTTAATAGTCAAGCAGTTTTACTATCTTTCAACTCACCAAACAAATATCATCATTGTGGACAGGTATCTGTGAAATATTATAAAGTGAAAATATAATTTACTTATTCAATACTTTCAACTTTAAATTACTAAAAGGGTAAAATCAAGAATTTTCATGACTTTCTATTATTTCAGATCAGCATTGTTTTTAGTAGCAAAATGCAATGACTTACCACTTTTCAGGACATTTTTTATATTTTGAACAAGATTTCTAAACTTGGGGTCAAGCTGACATAGGAATTCCATAATTCATTAGTGAGACTGGTTTCTTTTGCTTGTTTTATGAAGATAATTTAAAGAGAACATAATTAGAAATCTTCAAATTTCTCAAGTACAGTTTTCCAGAAACTTAATGATTTCTCAGTTTACTTTCTTGATAATTTAGTTATGTAAATTTAAATCACATTCTCATTGCTGACAACTCCTCAACTGCTCTTCTACTCAACACATGCACATGCACAATTTTTTCTTTTAACCTATCTAGTTTGATTTGTTCCACCCATATATTTATTGGTGTATGACCTCCCACCTCAGCATGGTCAGCACACCAGACACAACATTTTTCATTTCCTTTTAGAGTGTTATTATAAAACACTTTAGTTAATCTCCTGTATGATATTTAATATGGGTAAAGTTGTATCTTTTTCAGATTATTTTAATAATGATATTTTGCTTCAAGAAAATATGTATGAAATCTAGGTCAGCATTCTGTGTATGCCAGAGTACTTCACAATTGATGGACTCATCAGATAGACAGTAAATGTTCATAATGAGAAATATAAATATACTTACTTTTCACATAAGCATGATGGCATAATAAAGTCCTTGGTTTAGGGTTTAGAGTGAGTAGATATAGCTTCCTTTTCCCCTAGTTATGGTGACACAGAACACTTTGGTAAATAAACCCAATGAGCTTTCGGATGGTCTCTTGGATTTCTGAATTAAGTGAAAAATACAAATTTACTTAAAAATCCTATATATATACCTAACTGTCATTCTAGACATAGTTGAAGAGAGAATTATTGTCAGGTAATGCTGGCACTTAAAATCATATGTTAAACATTTTTGTACATAAACAACACAGAAAGAATATATTTGTAATCACCTAAAATTAGATATCATACTTACAGAATGCTGCACTGAAATTTCTAATTTTGGCATTTTTGTCATTAAAGTTTGCATGCATGATGATGGTGGTATTTGATACAAAATTCAATAAAATGTGAAAGATACCTGAGACAGAAAATAAATATTTGTTCTGGATTAGATTATGGAACTGAATACTATCCTTTACTTTGACTTGGCTACATGTGTTTGTATAGGTGAAAAGTAGGAATTTCCCGAGCAAAAATATATAAACAAAATATTTTAAATATTTATTGTAATTTCTGATTTAATTATCAATGAAAGTCACTTCTGCTCTGCCAAAAGAAGATATTTAAGCTGCACGCCTTTAATCTCAGCACTTGGGAGGCAGAGGCAGGCGAATCTCTGAGTTCAAGGCTAGCCTGGTCTACAGAGTAAGTTCCAGGACAGCCAGGACTACACAGAGAAACCCTGTCTCGAAAAAAAAAGAATATATTTATGAGAAGTAAGGTGCTGGCTCAACTGGAGGTCAGCACGCAGAAGAATGGGAATTGATCCATTATTATCTCCTTGTACTAAGCTCAACTCCAAGTGGATCAAGGACCTCTACTTAAAACCAGACATACTGAAAGTAAATAAAAAATTAAGACATTGAATCCAACATTTTAGTTCCATGGAAATTTGGTGATAAAAATGATTGGTGTTATTATACAAGAGATAATACACAGGTGTGTGGGTCACACAATTCTATGTTAACTGTACATTTTATGTCATGATTAAAAATCTACAAACACCAATAACAGCAAATGATGTGATTAAATACATTATCTTATAACAAAGTTCATATTTATTTACATTTCTTATAAAGGGGTGGTGCTAATATTCTAACATTCTACATATGCCTTTTTATAATAWTATTTATGAAATTATACTACTGAAATTGCATAAAAGTCCTCTAAATATGTATAGATATTTTTTGTATGCTCAAAAACTTTCAGCCTTACCCCTAACACAGTTTTTTTTTCTAGTTTTTATAAACGACTCACTAAATTTTCAGACTGGCAGACTGGCATTAAACTGAAACACTCATTTTCCTATCAGTTCCTCAGGCAAAATATTTTATTCATTTTTATTAATACAAAATGGTATTATTATCCTGCACTAGAAAATTCCAAAGTAACAGCAAAATGAACATAACATTTTCTGACATCCACAGAACTAAATAAAACTATTAAAACCTGGGGTACAGAGGTAAACAAAAAATTCTCAACTGAAGAATCTCCAATGGCCTAGAATCACCTAAAGAAATGCTCAATGCTCTTAGTCATCGGGGAAATGCAAACCAAAACAACCCTGAGATTCCACCGCACACCAGTCTGAATGGCTAAGATCAAAAACTCAGGTGACAGCAGATGTTGTTGAGGATGTAGAGAAAGAGGAATGCTCCTCAGTTGCTGGTGGGATTGCAAGCTGATACAACCACTCTGGAAATCAGTCTGGCAGTTCCTCAGAAAATTGGACATAGTATTACCTGAGGACCCAGATATACCACACCCAGGCATATACACAAAAGATGTTCCAACTTATAACAAGGACACATGCTCCACTATGTTCATAGCAGCCTTATATATAATAGCCAGAAGCTGGAAAGAACACAGATGTCCCTCAACAGGGGAATGGATATAGAAAATGTGGTACATTTACACAGTGGAATACTCATCAACTAGTAAAAACAATGAATTCATGAAATTCAAGGGCAAATGGATGGAACTAGAAAATATCATGTTGAATGAGCTAACCCACTCACAAAAGAACACTTATGGTACATACTCACTGATAAGTGGATATTAGCCCAAAAGTTCAAAATACCCACAGTACAACTCACAGAGCATTTGAAGCTCAAGAAAAAAGAAGACCAAAGTGTGGGTGCTTCAGTTCTACTTAGAAAGGGGAACACAATAATCAAGGGAGGTAGAGGGAGGGAGAGACTTGGGAGGCAGAGAGGACAAGAAGGGGGAATAGGGAATCAGTATCAGGAGTGGGAGGAGACAGGGGAGAAGTACAGAGTGTCAGGAAATTGCACTGTGGGATGGGGAAATGGGGATAGCCAACAGAAAGGCTCAGATGCCAGGAAATCAAGAGGCTCCCAGGACCCAACAGGGATGACATTAGCTGTACTACACAACAAAGGGAATATAGAATCTCTGGAGACCATATCCAGAGGTTGGGCATGGCCCCCAGTTAAGGCATGGGGCCACCCATCCGAAAATCTCAAAAACATTAACACAGAATTGCTCATATCCAAAGGAAATAGAGGGACAAAGAGTAGAGCAGAGACTCAAGTATAGGTCATCTAGAGAGTGCCCAACCTAGGGATCCATCTTACATGCAGACACCAAACCCAGATACTATTATGGATGCCAAGAAGTGCTTGCTGGAAGGCACCTGATATGGCTGTCTCCTGAGAGGCTCGGTCAGATCCCGACAAATACAGATGCAGATAAATGCAGCTAAATTGAGCACAGGGCCCATAATGGAAGTATTAAATTTAGGAGTGAAGGAGCTGAATAGGTTTGCAGCCCATAGGAAGAACAACAATATCAACTAACCATTACCCCCAGAACTCTCAGGGACTAAATCACCATCCAAGGAGTACATATGGAGGGACACATGGTTCCAGTCACATATGTAGAGGAGGATGGAGTTATCTGGTATCAATAGGAGGAGAGGGCCTTGGTCCTATGAAGGCTAGATGCTCCAGAATGGGGGAGTGCTAGGTTAGTGAGGCAGGAGTGGGTGAATGGTTGGTGGAGCACACTCATAGAAACAAATGGGATGTGGATGGGATAGGGGGTTTGCATAGGGGAAGCCAGGAAAGGGGATAAGAGTTGAAATGTGAATAAATAGAATAACCAATAAAAATAAAAATTCATAAGTGTTTTCAGTATTTTTGCCAACAGTTATAAAAAAGTATTCTAGAAACACCTTATCCACTAAAGATGGAGAAAACATATAAACTAACATTCCCACTCTGTTCATGGTTTATGTGAGAATTTTAGCTGAGGAGACAAAATGATATAGAAAGATCATTAGTTAATGAATTGAATGTTTTACACACCGTTATTTCCATTGTTTGCTGTTGAAACCCAGTTTTCAGGGAGAGTAGAATGTGTATTAATGATCCAATATCCTGTAATACCAGGATCTCCACCCTGGCTTATGGTCCATGATACTGTAGGCTCACCTAAATAATAATACAAAAAATAAACATTTCCTGAACTAGTTTCCTTTCTCAAAAATATATTGTTATAAAGCAACAATTAAAGTAACATGAGTATGAATTTAATACACTGTAAACATAGTTTTTGTAGTCAAATGTAAAGATATAATACTCACATATTTTGCCGATATTGTGAGAACGTAACCATTTCAACAGAACTGCAAAGAGCTGGCATTTATTCTTTTGCCTAAACACAAAGTAACAACCATTCCATTACATTTAGATTATATTACACATATATCCTCTGACTAAAGTATAAAAATCGTTTACATTGCATCTTATACACAAAAACAATGAATAATTCTACTAATATACTAATGAATGTTCCCCATATACACTTTCTGTGACCAAATTACTAGGTTTTATACATATGTGCACTTAATGTGGCAGCATTATATAGATGTAAGAAATTCTTGGATTCTGAGAGCTTAATGACAAAGCTGTATCTAGATGTCTATCGAGACTGGACTATGTGATTTTCTACATTCCTACCCTGGCATCTGAGAGAAAGTCTTTGCACTTTAATGCATTTCCTGATTGATATGGTTGGCATGACACTATAACATGATGATATAATTAATATATAATGATCAAGCATCTATCATCATAGACTTATTTTCACACAACATTAATGAAATTCGGGTAGAATCCATTTACCTTACCTGATATAAAAGGTGATAAGCATTTCACTGTAATTATTATAGTATAGGATATGATATAGATATACTCTTAGTGGCCCATTCTCTTCTATTAACTTTAAATCATCAGCTGCGAAGTAAAGGATGTGAAATTCTCCTGAAAACTGAACAAATAAGGAACTTTAAACATCAGTAAAATACCATTCTTTCCTTTTCGGTGCCAGTGAAAATAGTATAGCAGATGATCTGATATAATATCATGATCAGAGATTGCTTTTTAATTAAAGCCATTTATAATTGTTAAGTGCTGTAGTCCAAAAATAAAACAATGTTGAGCTTCCATGCAAAGCCATATTATCTCAGTAGGAGAAAATGGCAATGTACAGATTGGAAAAAGATCTTCACTAGCCCTACATCTAATAGAGAGTTAATATACAGACTATAAAGAATTCAGGAAGGTAGACTCCAAAACACCAAATAACTCAATTAAAAATGGGGTACAGAGATAAATAGAAAATTCTCAACAGAGGAATATCGAATGCCTGAGAAGCACATGAAGAAATCTTGAACATCCTTAGTCTTTGGGGAAATATAAATCACAATAACTCTGAGATTCCACCTCACACCAGTCAGAAGGGCTAAGATCAAAACTTCAAGCAACAGTTCCTGCTGGTGAGGATGTGAACAAAGAGGAACATTCATTCATTGATGGTGGGATTACAAACTGGCATAATCACTCTGGAAATAAATCTGGCAGTTCCTCAGAAAATTGGAAATAGTTCTACCTGAAGCCCTCTCCTGAGAATATACCCAAAAGATGAACTACCTACTACAGGAACAAGGACACAACTATGCTCATAGCAGCCTAATTTGTAGTAATAAGAAGCTGGAAACAATCCAGATGCCTCTCAATGGAAGAATAGATAAAGAAAATGGGGTTCATTTATACAATGGAATACTACTCAGCTACTAAAAATGAGGATAGCATGAATTTTGCAGGCAAATGGATGGAAGTAGACATTATTATCCTGAGTGAGGTAACCCAGACTCAAAATGACATGTATGGTATGTACTAATTGACAAGTAGATTAAAGCCAAGAGTTTAGAATACCTTGGATACAACCGACAGACCATAAGAAGAGCAACTAGCATAAAGGCCCAAGTGAGGATGCTATGATCTTACTTAGAAAAGGGAACACAATAGTCATGGGGACAATATGGGAGATGGAAGGGGATGGGGAAAGGGCATCATATCAGGTATGGAAGAAGAGAGGAGAGAAGCTCGGAGGTCAAGGAGAAAGAATGGAAATATGCAGCAGTGTGGGGTGGGGGTGACCTCTAGAATGTCCTGGAACCTGGGATATGAGAGGCTCCCAGGACTCAATGGGGGATGACATTAGCAGAAATGCCCAACAGTGAGGAGATGGAACCTAAAGAGAAACCCTCCAATAGATGGCCCCCAGGTGAGGAGAAGACCACCTTCAAATTTTTTAACACAGAATTGTTCCTGTCTAAGGAAATATGGAGATAAAGATGGAGCAGAGAATAAAAGAAAAGCTACCCAGTGATCAGCCCAGTTTGAGATCCATCCCATGTACACTCAACAAATCCTAACTCCATTACAGATGCCATATATGCTTTCAGATAGGTGTCTGGCATGGCTGTCCTCTGCGAGCCTCTACCAGCAACTGACTGAAACAAATGCAGATACCCACAGTCAACCATTGGATTGAGGTCAGGGACCCCTATGGAAATGTTAAGGGAAAGATCTAAGCAGCTGAGGGGGATTGCAACCCCATGTGAAGAACAAATGTCTCAACTAACCCAGGATCCTCAGAGATCCCAGAGACTAAGACACAATCTCAGGACCATACATGGGCTGTTCTGTGGCCCTGAACACATGTGTAGCAGAGGACTGCCTTGTCTGGTCTCAGTGGAAGACGATGTGCTTAGTCCTTTACAAACAAGGTGACCTGGGGAAGGGGACACTGGTGGGGTTGATATGGTGGAGGGAGCAGAGCAACCTTTCAGAGGTAAAGGGGAATGGGGTTGAGGTGAAGTACTAGAGGAAGAGGGGCTTGAAAAGTAGAACTATTGGAATGTATATCAAATAATTTAACAAAAAAATAATAAATAGATAGATAGATAAGAGGAAGAGGGGCTTGAAAAGTGGAACTATTGGAATGCATATCAAATAATTTAACAAAAAAAATAGATAGATAGATAGATAGATAGATAGATAGATAGATAGATAGATAGATAGATAGATAGATATGAACAAAAATTATAAAACCCAGACACTTCCCAGAAATTGGGATATATAATAAAAACACTTTTCAACAGATGTGTAAAATAAGCTAGCCCTTAGGTTCCATAAACTTTGGATTATTAAATTAAAGTCAGGGCCAAGCATGAGTTAGTTCACTATGAGTACTTTATCACCAAGTTCTTAGTAGCCTTTCCTCCATGAAAATTCATGKTTTTCCTTCCTTCCTGGTTGTTAAATGTAATTTTATAAAAAGGTCCTATTTCTGGACAAACCAAAAACTTTAAATGCAGGGCAAAGAAATAATCATTCTTGAAGTGATTGGGGATCATTCATTCCTCTGGGTAGCTTTCATAATGTAGGAAGGTATTTCAGAGGGAGTGCTGCAGAAGGGAAGAAATCTTTTGATGTCTTACTATATCTTGCCAATCACAATATTGATCATCCACCCAAGAGGACCCTCTGATGCACTAGTGTCACACCTGTTAAAGGAGATAAACCTAGTCCTCATGATTTAATTTGAGGTGGTCTGGTCCACAAGAGTTAATTATTGCCTGGAACTTAAATTTGGTCAAAACCCACACTGATGGATAGCATGTGCCCTAGGAAAGGCCCACTGTGATTTTCTAATTTGCCATGCTTTTCAAACTGCCTTCTCTATATTTATACTTATAACCCTATGTAAGTTCTGATCTCTGCCTTGTCCAGGGCTACTTTTTCTTTCAATGAAATGTGGTAAATATGTAGGATCCTATCTCCACAATATTCTGAGAATAAGCTATTGAGCGTGCTTATAGGACCACACCAGAACACAAGTATATGGGAACATCTAGGAAGACATTAGAAAAAGAGTACAATTGTTAGAGCACAGAGATGGGAAATTTGATGTAAACTGAAGTATAACTGTTATTTTGGTGATATACATATAAATAGAAAGAAGCCCAGGTTACCTTTATGAATCTTTTCATAAAGAGGTCTTGACAGTCGATACTTTCAGGATACAAATGCCAATAAATGTGAAGACCAATCCATAGCTATAGAGTTACTGGTAATTGAGAGCTGTGGCTGAAGCAGTAATCAATATCCTTCTTGGCCTGCCATTTCTAGTTTTCTCACATTCCAGTGTACTATTGCTCTCTAATACATGCCTAGGCAGAGTCAATTGGATTTGTTTCATTCTTAAAGGAGGAAACAGAAATAAGATTAACTAAGGAAGGAGATATGTTTGTAGATGAGTACCAGTGGAATAAGAATGAGTAAGTGGGGGATACACTTCAAGTTCTCAAATAATGAATGTGTACAGTGACTTAAAGTTAAAATGAAAAGGCAATAATTTATACCATCTGAAGAGAAAGAAAAGTAGCTCAATATTGGGAATCATTTCCTCCTGTTGTATTGTCATGTGCATCTTTGATGAGATATTTTTGCTTTACCTTACTATATTTTATTTTGTTATGTTTGGCTGTTATCGCTTTGAAGCCTGTTCTTCTCTAATGAGAGGCAGAAAGGGAGTAGATCTGGAGGGCATGGGAAGTCAGAAAGAACTGAGAGGAATAAAGGGGCCTGAAACTATAATTAGTGTATATTGCATGAGATAAGAACCTACATTCAATAAATGAACAAGTATACCTGCAGATATACTTTACTATTTAATGATACTATATAAAAATGTAAAAAATATATTAAAATGAGCTTTCCTGATATTATGTATGACTAAACAACTCCACATTTAAAATTATTGTATTTTCTCATAAGAAAATTTATAGAAGCATATTATGAACAACAGAACTATAAATTCATAGACAAAATACATATAGCAACAAGAAAGATAAAAATGAAATACTCAAGGAAAATAATTTCTTACTTGAAGCTAAATTAAATTACAAGGTAGAAAYTTTTATCTTGGAAATATACATAGCTCACTTACTATTTCACATATATCACTCACAACATTATTGACAGTTCCTATTTTAGTTATGGCACTGCAAGGCTGGAGAACTGATCATTCAAATAGTCATAGACATTGTGAGATGGGAAGTACTAACAGAATTTTTGATAAATGTGTTATATAAGTCTGGATGAGGCACAATTCTTGAGTTATTGTTTTATTGATTTCCATGTAGGTAATATGAAGAGGCATTTAAATAATTTGAAACTTAGTTTCTACTTCTATTTAACCAAAATTTTAAATGACATAAATTTTTATACTACACTATTTTCTTTTCCTAAGCTCAAAATATATTTATTAAAATATCTAAATCATGAAGATGGACTTGAGTAAGTATCAATAGCCATATAGGTATACAATACAAACCTCAATTATTATAAATATGTACATGGCATGTCATAAACATAACCATTGTCTATTGTATATTAATGTATAATTAAATCCCAAATTCATTTCAGAATGTTCCTTGCATATTAATGAACTAGTATCACATTTACTGTAAAGCCCAGCCTAATGCATCTTCTCTGGCAGCATCCTCTATTGTCTAATATTTCCAAATATCCAAGTTCTGGATGAAAAATTTTTTGGACAAAATTCTACCTATGATGAAGTAACCAGGAATATTAATACTTAAATTGTTTCATTGTCAAAGCAAAGAAACATGATTATATAACAAAAAAAAACTGCAAAAGGATGGTCATTGACCTTATACAGTAAACAAGAACAATAAACAAGGACAATCAAGTTGGTAATTGTTCTATAACTATAGCCATAGAGTTGGCTTTATGGATTTATAAGAGTATATAACTAAACCATTTTAGCCTATGGATATGATAGAATCTCTTTAATTATCCAGTTTCCAAGCAGAAAATAAATTTATAAACTGCATTTGTAGATACCAAATATGATTCCTACATATGGCATTTATGCACACACCAATTAAAATGCATTTCTCTTTTAACATTTTCATATTTTTAAAACTCAATAGTTAGATTTTCAGCCAATTCAACATGACAGATTACTCTAGACAGACTTCTACTAAATTAAAATAAATAGACCTCTGGTCACTGAAGACGGCTGGCAGCTGGGGCCAGGTATGTGGACAGAGTCCGAATCTAACATCAATCTACCCCATCAGGCTCTTGCCTGCACCCAGAGCCTGATCAGCTCAGCAGGCTATCAGTACGCTGACCTGCTCAGGCACCAACTCACTCAGGGGTCTGTGCCAGGCTTAAAGTGGAGGCTGCCATGTTGCCTTGGGGCACCACAGATAGCTAAAGAGACAGAGCCCTGTGAAGTGAGAGCACCACCATCTGAGCTCCAGCAGTCCAGCAAGGGAAGCTCCTGTCCTGCAGGTAATCACACGGTTAGACAGAGCGCTGAGACCACCACCATCTTGGAGCTGGTTGCCTAACCAGGTCACCATAGAGAACCAACAGAGGAGCAAGGTCACCATAGAGATCCAACAGACGAGCCCAGATCGATGGAAAAAAAAGAATAGATTCTTAAGAGCTAGCATCTAGGCAGGCCAGGAGGAGACGGCGGGAGGCCAGTTGCTCTCCCAGCAGCAACCCTGGAAGGGAATTGGATCCAGCTCAGCAGAGCTGAGGAGGTAATTCGGTGCCCAGTAGCAGAAACCTTCC
>BDUI01016131.1:31812-44544 GCA_002335545.1 Apodemus speciosus
CCCTGTTATTCCTTATGTTTACAGTAAGAAGCTGTCATTGAACTGCATAACTATGGTGGTACGTTGACAAGTAGAGCTTTCTACTTTTGCAAAGAAATGTCATATTTCAGGATTAATGCTATGAAGCCCCCTTTTCCTTGAGTGAAATTGTACTGCTCAAATCCATGTTAAGAAAATGGATTCTGGTTTCTTCCAGAAAGTGTGTGATTCCTCTGAATAGCTATCACATTTACATAGGATGCTTCCTCAAACTAGTAAGAAAACAGCAGAAAGAGATGTAGGATAGGGCAGTGAGAGTCAAAGTAGCACCCCTCTCCCCCAACACCTCTCTCCAGGGAAGTTGAGACTAGAAAGAAGCCAAAGCTTGGTRAAGAAATTGGTGCCATCTGAGAGGCAGGGGTTTGAGCACAGAGCACTGTGTGGGGAGAGACTGGCCAGCAGTCTTCTAGCACTGTCTTCTGGGGATGGTTGCTGTGAGTCTAGGAGCTCCCAACTCGATGATGGCTATGGAAACCTGGACAATTGATGAGCACCCCTGGTCTATGCCCTCACCTGGTTTACCTGTACAACTGACAGTAGAGGGGCTGATGTCCAGACTGGGTATGAAGGTTTAATGCTTGGCCATGGCCCAGGCCTTAAACATAGCAACTGATCTTGTGCAGATTCCCATCTTCAAAGTGAAAACTCTGAATTACTTTAAAATTCTACCAACTTTTGAAAAGGGTGGCTTCCTGTTTCTTGGATGCATTTTAAATGATTATTTCCTGTTGAGATGGTAAGGGGGCGGGGAGAGACTCAGTTCAGGGTAGAGTGGGTGGGCGATGCCCTGGAAGCCGTATGCTCAGGATCTGCGTTCCCTAAGCAGTCGGAGCTGACGGGCTTAAATGAAATGAAGCCCAGACATTTCCTTTAAAAAAACCTTGAAGCATGTGAATTGATTTTATAATACATTCTCTTATTCCCTAATGAAGTCTGTGAAACCCATTACTGCTTTAACTGTTACCTTTCAATGTGAAAGCTACAAAACAATATGTGCCAGAATCACACAACAAAACCAAAATCCAAATTCTGCCTGTAACTGAGATTTTTCCATCATGGGTCTTTTCGTCCTTGTTGGGGCTGACAGAAATGGGACAACGGGCAGACTACTTTGAAAGCAACTAGGGACAAAATTGATGCYGAAATTTCCAAGGACCCAGAGCATAGCAAGTGTCCATATTCCCTGTCACACCAAGTGTCCCTATCATCTAGGGAAGCAGGAAGCTGACTTGGAGGGTACCTTTTGCCCAGGGAAAATCTGGTTTTTATTGTCTAATTATATAGCCTTTGGACCCCTGCCTTCCTCCCTGATTTTACAAAGCCTTAAAGGCACACGTCAA
This sequence comes from Apodemus speciosus, assembly GCA_002335545.1. NCBI lineage: Eukaryota > Metazoa > Chordata > Mammalia > Rodentia > Muridae > Apodemus > Apodemus speciosus. The sequence continues at coordinate 33,192 of BDUI01016131.1, forward strand.
AGGTCATGTCACCAATCACTGCCCCTTCCTAGTTTGTTGCTGGTGTTGCACGTGTCTGTGGTGTTAAGTGGGTTGTCATTGGATACATAAGTTATATATAAACATTATTACCTCACCCCCAAAGGATCCTTGTGGCTAAAACAAGAATTGAGATCTACAGAACAACTCTAACCTGTAAATATTCTGACGATTCAACTGTCACACAGGACATCTGGCAGCTGTGATACATAATATCCTGTGATGACAGGTATGAAGGATTCACAAATACAGGTAAAAATCGCAAAGTAGTCAATGGGTTTTTCCAAGCACTGTGTTTCCCAAGAGGAAATCCTGCAGTTCTAGAGTCAATTATGAGGTCTGGGGACATAGTSTGGTCAATATCTGTTTGCCTCGAATATAGCAGGCTTTATGTTAGGTCCCCAGGACCGAAAAAGTAGGAAATAGCAAATTAAGGAGAGAGAGGAGAAAGATCAYCAGGAGGACTGTTTCTTCCTTACTGGCTGCCCATACCTCATCCCAACACATGGAGAATTAAAGGAAAGTAGAAATGTTTTCTCTGTTTTCCTAATGTCCATGATGAATTGAAATCCTTCACTGGAAAAAAATCTGAAAGGCTCTCTAGTGAACAGGTATTTGATATGCACAAGCAAAAGCTGTAGGAGAAATGGAGGGCAGTGGTAATAAGAACTGGCCAGATACTTTCATATGACTCCTCAACTTGTAAAGAAAGGCTGCCCACTATTACACTGCTGCTTCACAGATAACATTGTAATGTTTATAGTTTATAGTTAAGTATGGCATTGCCTCAAAATTTGCCTATGGTGAATAATTCTTCAATACTATTGTTTGCCTCAATCAGACACATACTGGAAAGCTTGAAAAATCTGCATATATTCCTGGATTAATATTCTTTCAATACTCAAATTGCTTTATCTTTAGCATCATCCTCAGATTTCAGAATATTTATGACCTGATCCTGTACTAACCATTGGGGTAAAAGTTCTCTCCTATGTAGTGTGTGAGAGAACACTTGTATTTCAAAAATATGTAGTGCTCTTGAGTTTGTACTTTAGTCTCTCATCTTAGTAATAATATATATGTACATATATATTACTATATAATATAAAAGGACATATACATACATATCCTTCCTTTTAGTTTCAGAAATTATTGAAGTTTTTGGAATTATTACTTAAACAAGTTAAAATTTCCACTTAGAAATCCATAAACAACCAACTGAAGTATGTTCTAAGTAAATGACAGTCATTAAGTTGATGACCTTGCATAAAATCTTGAGAGGATGAATATTAGAGGGTTATATTCACATACTGTGCCAAGTACCAGAATGAGGTAAGTATCATAAACTATAAATTTACGTTTCATTCTACTACCATTTTAACATGTATACTTTTACCTCATGCCATCCTGCCTATGAAAATTTAATTGGTCAGCAAGCTGGTTGGCTTAGAAACTTGCAAAAATATTGCAAAGTAGTTCCACTCTAAAGGCGTAGGAAGATCACATTTTTAAAGCCAATGGGTATCTTGTTGAATGTAAGTTTTGAAATTTAAACAGCCTTTTAGTACAGAAGCACCTGGCAAGCCCTGTGACTTCTGCTGCAACATCAAACACTCTGTAGTGCTGATTTAATTCCTGAGAAAAGTATGGTATTATGATAAAATAGCATGGGTTATAAAAGACTTTATAGAAATTCTCCTTTGATGCAGTAACACTYGTGACTCTTGACACCAGCTCTTCTGAGAGAGAACCTTATTGGCCAACCCTATGGGATGCACAGAGCATAATACAATGATTCCTGGGTTGCATTCGCACTACACCAGTCCACAGAGATCACTTCTAGATCTCTGACAAGAAACTTAATTCCAGGCTTCTATCTAGTCCTTCACTTCTCTTTCCCCTGGTTGTCACTTTAGAAATGCTCTGGAGTTTTGAGGATGGAAATAGGAGTTGAAAAGACTAGGAGGAAACTGGGGAGAAATAAAGGGGCAGAGGGGTAAGGAATGGTGTAGGGCATAAAGGTGCTTGCTCTGCAAGCCTTGCAAACGGAGTTCCAACTCAGTAGCCTAAATAAAGGTGAAAGAAGAGGACTCCACAATGTTGTTCTCTGACCTCCACATACACACCATAGCACAAGTAGTCTCCTTCATAATAGTATATAAAAATTGTAATTAAAAAGATATTTGGAAGTGGGCAAAGCCATGCTAAAAATAACATGCAGTTGGGTGGGGTGGGGGTTGGCTCTTCTACTAGATCCTTGAAGTACAGTTAGCTGTAGGGTCCAAAGTATTGAGTAAGGCTACTGAAATTCATGTTCCCCTTTCATAAGTAAATCAATCTGTGTAAATCCAAATTTGCAATAAAAGAACTTCTGTATTGGAAATACTTTTCAAGGTTGCCTGTTATTTGTGTTTTGAAACAGGGTCCTACTATGCTGGCCCTAGCTGATCACCTTTCCCTTTGGGACAATATGGGACTGCAAGCAGGCTTAGCTAAAAAGATCATTTTTGCACTCAGAAGGAAACTACTGAAAGTTGGAACTTTATCTGAAGACTCTATTGATTCATTTGTGGGCAGAGTTACCAAGTGACAGTGCATTTAATTATCTCAATGACAGCCCGATAGAATTCTACTTTGGGAAGCAGAGACTGCTACGAGATGTTACAAGATAATTTTGAGGTATTTTTGACTTTGGTATTTTGATGTCTCAAGTGACTGTCCAAAAAGCTAAAGGTATAGTCTAACAAAAACATTTCTATTCTTTCCTGCTTGATGTCAGGACTACAAGCAAACTGTCTAAGCTCTGTGTGTTCTGGTCTCCAAACTCTATGGAACAGCCAAAACAAGACTTCCCTCATGATCTTCCTGAGGGTGAAGCAAGTTCTCACTCAGGTCATGCAGGATGTAGCTAAAGCATGTATTCTGTCAACACTGTTTATTGCTATGCTTACTTCTAATAATTGGAGGGTAAACTTTAAGACCTTTAAGTCACAGAAAGAAGATTTTATACTTCTACCACCAGTGTTTAAACACAGGGATGCTCCCAGAAGCTTAGCACAAATTCGTTGGCTCATTTAACCATAAAATTCCCATTTTCAACTGATAGTGTGTTCTTTTCTACACAACCTAATATTGATTACTGTGCCAGAATGTTGAGTATACCTATTATCTTGATTTATGGGATCTACTTTTATGTAAATACCAAGATTATGCAATTATTCCTAACTGACCTGAAGTTAGGTAGTCCATTTGCAAAATGCAAGAGATGGAGCCAATTCCACCAATGTCTTTCCTCAACCTGTGGCATCTCTGCTTTATTTATCTTAATGAAAAACCGTAGTTCCCAATGTGGGAACAACACAGTGTACAGTGAAGTATCTACTTACTCTTTTGGTCAGCTGAGTATCCATCATGAAATTGTGCACATGTTTTTCTGCTTTGGTAAGTTCTAGCTTTCTTGCCACTACGGCTACCACCAGTGCTGTGCAACCTGCACCCTAAAAGCAAAGAAAGAAGAAACCCCCAAGAATTAATTAATACTTTTGATCCCAACTACCTTACAGGTTGTTTTGCATCAAACATTAATTTTCTCAAGCAAAACAAAAATGATACCTTTCAATGTCTTCCATAAGCACCACAGAAAATTATGTGGTTAACAATTGTAAGCAATGTTCCTTTAAGGTATAAAATCCTAGTTTACCTATTTTTAAAACTAAAGCAAAATAATGAATAAAACAAGATTTCAACACAAGGAATAAATAGCTGAAAACCAACTTCCTGAATTTTCAGACATAAATTTTCTTTAAAAACAGGAAATCTGTTATACACCTATAATTATATAAGCATATTAAACAAATTAACATAAGTACATGGACTAGAAATGAAGATTWAAAAAAAAAACATAGCATTTCAAAATCTCTTGGGATGAGACCAGCAGGCTTTCAGGCAAGTAGGTGGACTGTCATGGAAGAATGAAGGGCTCTGAGCCTGGACACAACAAAGCATGGTGTGCAGAAAGCCAGGAGATGCCTTCATCTGGGAAGCAATGATGTTGCCTTTCAAACCATAGTCCATCTAGCTTATCTCAGACAAAGGAGTATGAGAGACACTGTGCGGTACCCTAAGGGTTTTAGGCCTCTCTTTCTATGACTAAGGTTCACTCAACCTGAGTYCTGAAGAGTGGAGGTGCCATCTTTGTGGAAACAGATCAGGACCAGATGCAATGTTACAGGCCACAGCCACTTCACTGGCCTGAGGCACAGCAAACCTATTGGTAGGGAAGGAGTCATGGCAGTGGCTATGAAGGAAGACCATAAATCCTGACAGAATCTTAGTCTTACGAGGCAACAGAGCAATAGAATGGCTAATCCAATTTCAATGGAAAAGCAACAGAGGAGAAACGGGATGAGCACACTAAGGCACCCATGTAGGAGTTGCATACACAGGAGGATGACATAATACTGGTGGGTCTTTCCATTCACATGAATCTCAACCAGCTTCTAGTATCATTCTTTTGATGCCACCAAAAGGAAGAGTGTGCACCTTGCTGAATCAACTCTCAAATTTCCACAAGGTAATATGCTTTTCCTGATTACCAACAGGTCTAAAAAAGAAATCTCATATTAAAAATGGCAAGTTGGTATCTTCAAAGTGTACTAGTCATCATCTTGAGGAATAATGGAATATGTGACTTATTGCCCTCCTATCTGTTTCCTACATTGCCCTGTCTTGAAAGGTACTGATCTAATGAACACACACACACCCCTAGAGTTTTAAGAAAGCTTACAATTTTATGTCAGGTCATTCACAGATACATTCACAGCTATCTTTGGTTATGGGGAGTGTGTGGGCCACAGGTTGGTTCAAATTTATTTGAAAAACATTTGAAGATACAACACAATATTTAAAAGGCAATAATGATTTCAGTTTTACTTTTAAATGGGCCATACTGGGAAAGAAAAATGAAAAAAAAAAACCTACAATCAAGTCCATTTGTGAGAAGGGTTATCCAGAGTATTTCGAGTTTTAATGATTTGTTTTGTTCTGGGTTGTTTCAAATTAATGGTTGGTGCTAGATCCAAACTCTCTACACAGCCAGACTCTCCAGCTTCTTCTCCAGGGTCTAGCCTGGAATGTCATATCTGCCGCCATACACAGGCTACATCYATGCATCATCCAAACTCTCCATCAAGTCGCATCTCCCATAYGGTTCTCCAGGGTCTTGCTCTGTAAGTCTTCCTGACCCYACCTATCCATGTCTTTACCCCCAAACCACCAGATCAAGCCARTGTCCTAAATCCAGTGCTAATCTGGTTACCCCTTCCTAATCCACAGCATTCTCTAGACTTCTACCAGGACTCTACCTATACCACAAACCCATAGGCCTTTTCCATGCCACATCCAACCTTTCCACCCAGCCTGATCCAGATCCATCTCTATACCCACACTTCAGGCTTGGATGGGATGCACATCCTGTATACTAGCCCAGTCCCTTCTGCCTACCCAACCTGATTCAATGCAAGCCATTCCAACCTCTATGCCCAACYCATCCACACATCCTCTCTTCTAACCCAACAACATATCCATATCAGCCTTAAAACTTATAAATAACTCCACATGCCCAGATCCCTTTGCAAGAATACAAACAATATGAAAGATTAGCCAAGTCTCTTTTCTTCCAAATCTACCAGTCCTGTAGAAATATTTGCCATGAGAATTGCCTAGATAAACCGCAGGACACMGAATTTTTTAGAAAAAGAAAAAAGCATAAACTTCATTAAAGAATCCAAGAAGTTTAAAATGAGGACACAAAGAAACAAATCAGTAAAATTCAGGAGAATACACTAAATGCCTGGGTGGTACTCAAGAAAACGAAAACATAAGGATGATGGAAATGACAATGACAATCCAGAATTCAATAAGGAGATAGAAACGTTGAAGAGTACTCAACATTCAATGAACATAGAATTGAAAACCCAGTAATTCAAGTAGGAAACACAAAGGAAAGTCTTACAAGCAGATTGAACACAGCAGAAGATACCTTCAAGACTATCAGGACTTGAAGAGAAAGTAGAGGATCTAGACCAAAGAAGCAAGGGATACAAAAATCTTAATAAAACACATTAAAGGAACATCCAGAATATGTGAAATACCATGAAAAAATTGCAGGCATAGATGAAAGAGAAGAACACTAAGTAAGTAACACAGACCAGATCAACCACAAGATATACATTTCCCCAAACTAAGGAAAGAGGTACCAACAGAGATAGAAGAAGCACACAGAACACCAAGTAGACAATACCAGAAAAGATCATTCCATGGCATTCCATGGTTAAAACATTAAGCATACAGCACAAAGACTGTGTTGATAGCTGCAAGAGTCAATAAATACGTATGTTGCATAAAAGATAAACCCATCAGAACAACAGCTGATTTCTCAACTGATAATCAAGATGCTGAGGTAATTCATTATATGTCAAAAAATACTAGAAGACTATGACAAGCCACCCTAGACTAACATACCCAGCAAAATTATCTACCATCATTGAAAGAGGAAAAAAAATACAAGAAACAATATTTTGGACTGAAGAGAGAAATGATAATAATAGAGATCCTGTGATAATAAATTTGATGCCATGACTATGAAACACAAAGTATCACTAATAATACAAACGAGAATACCAGAAAACCTACAACACAAACTAACTACAACAAAAACTAACACATATTTCAATATCAATAGCCTCAACTTTCTAGTCAAAAGATACAAGTAGACTGGATGAAACAAAATTCATCTACATCTTGTCTACAAGAAACACATCTGGGTTTAAAGAGAGGCATTTCCTTATAGTAAAGGGAAAGAACAACAGTACTCTATCTTTTCAAATGGATATCAAATCAAATGGGACCAGGAAGCAGTCAGGTGTACCTATCCTAATATCTGACAAAACGAACTTCAAACAAAAACTAGCCAAAGAGCTATAGAGAGGCACTTCATACTAATCACGGGGATAGTTAAAGATGAACATATCACTATGGTCATCACTAACCATAGATGCATCAAATTCTATTGTACCCAATTTCATTAAAAAATGTAACAGTGGATTTAATTATACAGATTAACATCAACCTATCAACAGTAGTTTCTTTCAATACTTACTTTGTCCAATAGACAAAGTAGGTCTTTTGGACAAAAAATAAAATTAACAGGGAAATATCAGAACTAATTCACAGCAGACATCAACTGGACTTAACAATCCACCAGGTGAAAAGGAAGTGCATAGACTGGGAAACAATCTTTGCTAGCTACACATGTGACAGAGGATTAACATCAAGAATATATAAAGAACTTCAAAAAAAAAAACCAAGATGATGATAGTCATTCAAAAATGGTCTTGAGATCTGAACAGAGAGTTCTCAAATGAAGAAAAAAATGGCTAAAAATAATTTAAAAAAATTGAAGTCTCCATGGCAATTAGGAAAATGAAAATCCAAACAACTTGGAGATTTCATCTTGCTGAAGTCATAATGGCAAAGATCAACAAACAAGTGAGAATGAATTGTAGGGTATGTGGGGAAAGAGGACTCCATCCTCACTGTAGGGAGTGTGGGGAAAGGTAATTCTCCTTTGCACTGTTGGTGGGAATGCAATCTCATCTAGCCATTCATTCTGGAAGTTTGTGTGGAATTCTCAAAAGGCTAAAAAAAAGAATCTACCATAAGACCCAGCTATACCACTCTTTGGCATATGCCCAAAGGACTCAACATCCTATTTCACAGAAACATGCTCAGCCATGTTCATTGCTGCTCTATTCACCATAGCTAAGGAATGGAAACAGCCTAGAGGTCCTCAATCAATAAACGGATAGTGAAAATATGGCACACACACAGTATGGAAAGAAAAATTAAGTCATGAACATTGTAGGTATATGGATAGAACTAGAAAGAACATATTGCATGAGGTAACTCATGAAAGAAAGACACATGTTTTCTATTGTTAGAAGCTCCCATTTAATCTTCAGGTATGAGTACCTATCCTGGAGTAACAGAAACAGGAAGGTAAAATGACCATCTACTGGACAGTTTTGTGTCAACTTGACACAAGCTAAAGTTATTTGAAAGGATGTAGCCTCAAGAAAATGTCGCCATAAGATCAAGCTGTAGAAACTGGAGGGAGTGTATGGAAAGCTGACTCTCATGCTCACTGTAGGGAGAGGCAGCCCTGCAGGGTATTTTCTTAATTAGTGATTGACAAGGGAGGGAGGGCCCAGCCTATTGTGGGTGATGTCATCCTGGGTTCTATAACCAAKCAGGACAAGCAAGCCATGGGCAGCAAGCCAGTAAGCAGCACTCCTGCATGGCCTCTGCATCAGCTCCTGCCTCCAGGTTCTTGCTCTGTTTGAGTTCCTGTCCYGACTTCCTTCAGTGATGAACTATGATATGTAAGTGTAAACCAAATGAATCCATCCCCCACCCCCGAATTGTTTTGGTCATGGTATTTCATAATAGCAAGAGATATCTTAACTAAGACAGGGACCATTGTTCTGATAGGTGAAAGGGAGATGAACAGAAAGGGGAATAAGCAGTGTATAAATAATCTGATTGGGAAACCAGGAAACAACAGGAGACTCTAAAAAAGGGCTCTAATAAGGGAAGAGAAAAAGGATAAATACAGAAGGAGGGCAAAACAACAGTAAGAAAAGTCATGATGGAGCACACTATCAACTACCCAACAACAACAGCAACTTATACACACATATAAGTAAAATGGAAATTTCCCATGTGGGCTGATAATGGTCTCTACAAGAGTCAAAGATCATTTGTTAAAAACCACAGCACCATGAATGAGAAGTCCCCTTTTCTTTGAGTTGTTGGTCAGGCATGTCTAAGAGACTCCCAAAACATTATAGGCTATTACTATTACCTTTGGTTAGGACTCAGGGGAACAAGTTAAGTCCCTATTGCTGAAGACATCAGAAGCTCCTGAGCTGGAACTGACTGAATGTCTCATGGTATCCAAAGGTACCATGCAAGCTTCCAAAGGAGGGAGGCAACAAGCAGGCCTATTCAGCTATGACACATATGAACTAAAACAATCAAYTGGCATCGAACAATAACCTTAAGAGTGCAATAGTGGCACACGTGCCTTAACAGTAACCACAGCTCTCCAATTAAACTAAAACCATGCATGGAACTAGAAACCTAATCAACTGCACAGAACTAGATCTTAAATGGTAGTTATAGGTTCTCTTCTAACTAAACAAGCATATCCCTAATATCAATCTAAACATTTGTTTTTATACCCACAGATAAGTGTAGTCCTTAGCCCTCATCATGGAAACTCTTTTTGCAACAGATAGAGACGGTTACAAAAACCATAGCCAATCAAAATGCAGAGTTGTGTAGTTCAGCCTTAATCAATATATCCACAAAATAACTCCTGTGCCCAGGGCCCAGGGAACATTATGGAAGAGGAGAGCACAAAGACTGTAAGACACACAGGATCGGGGAGTTTGGTGTGRGACCGTCTCCTAGTAACACAGAAGCTACATCCATAAAGTCTCYCTCATACAACTGTCTAAATTTAAGCTGAACAAGGACAACAGTGCCACAGTGGACAGGGGACAGGCCATAAGACCTCAACCTCACAGACAAAATAATTACAGGCAACCAAGGAATGCTGAGAGTGGGAGAAACCGGCTTACCCAGAGAGGCGCATGCCAATTTGTTATCCAACACCAAATGGTCAGCCCCMAAAACACTTATATGAATAACATTTTACAGACCATGCAGGTTACATTTGGGATTATACAGGTATATGCATACATGCTTGTAACAACAATTAGTGAAAAAAAAGAGGCCATGAATTTAAAAGAGAATAGAGGGGAGTGTTTGCAGGGAGGAAATGAAAACAGGAAATTATATTTCATAATCTAAAAAGAGAAGGAAAAATAAAATGGCAGCTTTTGTAAACAGTACATACTCTGTGTAAATAACCAAACAGTTAAAAAGTAAAATAAATTTGTCCTTTAAGAAATTATTGGCTGGAGACATGGCTCAGTGGTTAAGAGCACTGACTGACTCTTCCTGAGCAGTCCTGAGTTCAATTCCYAGCAACCACATGGTGGCTCACAACCATCTGTAATTGGATCCAATCCCCTCTTCTGGAATGTTTGAAGACAGCTACAATGCACTCATATAAATAAAGTAAATGAAAAAAAATCTTTAAAAAACAAGAAGAAAATATTTAATCTCACTATTGGATACATTCCTATAAGCATTAGTAAATTCAGTTTACAGATACGTTGTTATAAGTTTATAGAATTTTTCCATTTCTATTTGAATTAATAAACATGACTTAGTACAGAGTTGTAAACCCAAAGAGTGAACAGGAATGGGGGGTGGGACTCCCCAAGAATGAGCTACTGCCATTAGAGCAGAGTGGCAAGAGAAGAGGAAAAATGATAATGTAAATATATTTGTTTACCCTGCTATAGCCTGATAATTACAATCACAGAGATATGGCCCCAATGAGCAGATGCATTTTACATAAATTTACAGTGTTTGATGATCTTCTTTTACCTAGTTCTGTGAAGTAAATTATCACCAGAAAGGAAGGACTATAATCAGAGAAATTGTCTAGTTAATCCTTGGCTTTTAGATCCACTGAAAGCTACATTAAGCTAGGATTCAGTTATTGACCAGGATTAACACTGATTTCATTTCYTACCCCTAGTCCCGCACTACGATATTGATATCTATATTTAGTATCACACATTTTCCATATGTATGACCATTTCCATATCCATGATACATTATATATTAAAACAAATGTCAGTTTACTTAATTTTATCTGGTGAACTCTTTAAGTACAAAGGCTTAACTATTGAGTGATATTGTTAAATATAAAATAAGTCACCACTATTCCTCTTTAATGTCTGTCTGTCTGTCTGTCTGTTTGTTTGTTTGTTTTTTTTAATGTGGGTATGCTATCTGTTTGGTTGGACTGCACATGGGTCTGGCAAGAGCAGTCACCCAGCCTCCGAGTCTTTACTCCAGCCCTGTAACTGCTGCAACTTTTAAATTAGTAGTTCACAGCCTTGATCATGAACTAGACTTACAAGAGTGCCACTGTTGAGAACCAGTAACTGTAACCTATTCAGTCCTGCAGTGAATGATTCGCTGGCAGTCTGTCCTGTAGACGAAGGAGGCTGTGAACAGAATATAGCAAGCTGAACTTAACCTTAAAAAGGCTGATAGCTCTTCAAGTTACTGGTGAAGATGTTAGAAGATGCAGGTGTGAGGGGTGACGGTACCATGATATACTGTGCTCCCC
>BDUI01016132.1:15370-27460 GCA_002335545.1 Apodemus speciosus
TATATATATATATATATATATATATATATAGTGATCAGAATCCTATTCAATAATTATTATAAATTATGAAGCCAGAGCTCAGTGCCAGCTTGTTTATTATTGTTTCTGTTATATGAAATTTTATTCCTAAATGGTATTCAGCCTTGGGATATATCATCATTACATTTCACATGAAGTTTATATAAGTCTCTCCTGGCCTCGGGTGGCTATAGAATATTGAGAAACACTGTGCCCATTTATAGAAGCCTTCATTCTTTACCAAGTCCATTCATGTACCYATACTGAACTACTGTTTAGTCTTTCCTTCAGTTGTACATGCTCAGCAATCCTTACCATCTCGTCTGTGGTAGTCTCTGAGATAAGCAGCAAGATATGAATGTTCTCTGGAAAGTTCTATGTATTTTGATAAAGAAAGACCAACATAATTTTCTAAAGCTGTATTTCATGTATATGAGTGCTCTATCTGCATATACRCCTGCATGCCAGAAGAGGGCATCAGATCACGTTGCAGATGGTTGTGAGCCACCATGTGGTTGTTGGGGATTTGAACTCAGACCCCCTGGAAGAGCAGACAGTGCTCTTAACCACTGAGCCATCTCTCTAGCTCTGAACAACATAATTTTAAAGGTGGTAAATGGACTAGTAAGTTATTTATTTGAAGCCCGTACAAAGTAAAGAGCACAGAGGAAAGAACATTGACATCTATGTGAGTGGAGTAAGGATGTCAGGATAAGAAAAATGTCATAAAAGGCATTTGCAGGCTGGTGAGGAAAGAGACCTCTCTGCCCTCTTTGCAATTGTTCCTCATGAAGCCTGACAAAGGGTCAGGCAACTAACTGTCCAGTTCCTCAGAGAGACTGAGGCACTGAGTTTTTCTACAGCTTCAGAATTCAAAGGAGAAATTCTCTTTACCCAGAGGCCAAAAATCATGACTCTTCCGACAGGGAAGGTCTGGGAACTATATTCCAGTCAGGGGTTGGTCAGGACAAATCTCTACTGTATCTGACAGTGATTCCAGCCTAACTGTTACCATCCACTGACTGTTTCCTTGCCACCCGGAGCAAAATCTTTCATAGTAAGCACAGATTCCAGTGTGACAAAATCCTGTGCTCTCAAAAGTAGTCTTCTCTGGCTGTGATATAATCTGGTATCACCATCACTCAAAAGACAGAAAACCATTCCCTGGACATCTGTATCCTTGTTCTCACCTGTGACAACTTTGGGGGTAGAGCTAAGCATATACTTACACTCTTCAGAGAGATTTAAAAATGTTTTCATTAAAAATTAGTGAGCATAGGACTAGGTTACATTTATAAATGGAGATGATGGTGGTAAGAAGGGATCTAGCTCTGAGAGAGATTGAATAACAAACAGGTTGTTTGTCTCTCCAGCTGGGCCAACCAGCTCAGGGCCCTTCATAGAGTATACAGACCCAGCTGATGGTGACTTGTCCCAGTGAGGCAGCTTACAGACCCAAAAGCTGGATGTAAAGCAACAATAGGTGGCGGTGAGCAACTCTAGCTAGACCAGATCAAACCACCTTCAGGGACTTCGTCACCTGGGGAGCGTTAGAGAAAGCTTACATCTCTACACATATTCTTGCTTCCAACACATCTCCTCATAGCAGTTTGGATTCTGGGTAAAATGAGCTTCTAAGAAAACGCATTTCTCACCTGGAAGTGCCACCCTCGGGGAGCCATACTGACTGAATCACAGGGAGAGGAGGTATTCACACCTGATAGTTCTGGGGCCGCTGCTACTCTGTTCTGCCCACTCTTTCTCTTTTACGCGGGGTGTATTCTTGCTTCCTTGCTTGCCCTAATTACATGCTTGACTGCTTGCTCTACGCCCATCTGGCGTCTGTTTAAGAGCACAAGGACTGAAATGGTGGCTGAGAGGTTTGCTCCTGGAGGAAACCGGAGACCTCACTGTAAGCTTCATTATCCCTTAACCTTCCTTATACACCATTACACAGAGGGGCCCCCATGACAAATTCTTGGCTCCTTCACAGCTTCTCTCACGAAGACTAATTGTGTGTCCTTGTGCCATGCCCCCCCCACCACCAAAATCTACCTGTTCTCATTCAAGCACAGACCTGAAACTGAATTTTCTCACTGTAAGGTCGCAAATAACATAGAAGGAAATCGGAGTCAAAATTAACATTAGTGTGGAACATATTTTTCTTCCGATAGAGTTGCTATGAAAGTTTGCATTAAAAGTAGTTTTTTTTCTCATTTCTCATTGCTATAATTCAAGGGTTATGCATTCATGCCACTGCTCATATATAACCTTGGAATTAACCACATCGTGTTTGAGATTTGTAATATTTGCATTCATTGAAATCTTCAATCTACCATTCATTGAATCTGGGGCTTGAGAAGGTACTTCCCTTCCAATGCTTGGTTGTTCTTGGCCTTTAATAATATGAAGGCTTATATTCAACAGATATGCATTGAGAGATAATTAGTTACTATTTGCTTCATCATTGATTCATTCATCAGATATTTATAACATGTTCTCATATTTTTGCTCAGATGTTTGGACAAAATAATTAATGTGAAGTTTGTCAAATACTTAATTAGTAAGTACTATTACTGCTATTATTTCTTCCATTCTAGAGAAAGAAATTTTTCATTAGAAAAATTATATGTTCTTGCCAATTTATGAATTTATATTAGCCCATCAACTCACCTCCTGCTCTACGACATCTGCACACCCCAGCTTTGTCACTGAAGAAATCAAAAATAGTTTATATGCTAACTACTGAACCTCTAATCTTGTTTCATATTTTTAGAGTTAGGAGGTAAGGACTTAGACTTACTAGCAGCACTCCATTAATTATATGAAACAATCTTTCTTCAGGCCCCTGAAATTATAAACCAAGTCCCTGTTCTCATTGTTTTGTGGAAATGAAAAGGCAGAATTTTTGTTATTAACCAAATTATAAAGCTATTTTGTTATATACCACTGATGATGAAATACTACATTCTATTGGTTCTTATATAGTGAGTAATGAGTGAAATAACTGTAAAATTTTGGGTTCTCATTTCTCKTTCTTCAAACTTCATCTTTCCATAGGTATATCCTTCCAATATAAATGGTGCTAACAAGAACAGCTTTTGTCGTGGACCCAACCTAGACAGGAGATACACTGGATGAGTGGTATATTCCCTTGTACCACTAAGCCCTGGAGTGGTTGTTGGGAAACAAAAGAATCTAAAATCATAAAATGCAGAGTCCCAGCACTGAAGGCTAGTACGGGAAGTCTTTTGCTTTCCTCAAATGTGTCACAGGATATTTGATCACACTATGAACCCTGGGACTGTGAACTGAAAAAACTGTTTCCTACTGTGGTGTGGCTCAGCTCTAACACACACCTTTAACCCAGTAGCTTTCTGTTTACTGTAAACAAGTAATTGTGGTGTGCCTCTGCCATACCATACACTACTAACCCAAAAGCTTTTGTAAACAAAAGCTAAATAAAGTCAAACATAGGTCAAGAGGTGAAGCAAGCAACCAACTGACAGGAAGTGAACTTAAGAAAACCCAGGAAAGATAATGGAGAGCCTTTAAATTGAAGGGTATTTAAGACCTGGTGTAGATGGAAATGGGGCCTTCTCCTTCTGGATGTCAGTGGAGTAGGAAGTCCCCTGGATGTTTCTCTGCTTCTTTGAGCTAGCAGGCTTTCATCACAGCATCTGGTTCTTGAGTTTTCATTCGGTAAATTGAACATTCGGGCTTTTGTTTTAAAAACAACACAAATGTCCTTATTAGACTCAAAGAAATAAATTGCTTCTGATCAAAGAAACAGACCAACAGTTCACAGAAGTCAAAAAGGTCAACAAGCTGAAGTGCCAAAGTGGGAGGGCACTCAGCCCCACTTGGGAGGGAGAAGAAAGCAATCACAAGGGTGGAGGGAGGGAGGGACCTGGGAWAGAAAGTGGTCAGGGTGGAGAGGGAGTCGGGAGAGGGGAACATGATCTGGTATTGGTTGAGGGAAAAGGACTGAAACCCTGAGAGCCAGCAGAAAGAATGGAAACAGGTAACCTCAGGAGGTAGGAAGTTGGTGGGGGGGGAACCCTCCGGAATACACCAGAGACATGGGAGGTGAGAAACTCTCAGGACTCAAAGGGAGGGACCTTAGATGAAATGCCTGACAATAGGGAGAGGGAACTTATTAAACCCACTTCCAGCAGGAAGACAGGGCATCAAGTGAGGAAGTAAGAGGCATCCAACAGCCATAACTCTGACCTATTATTTTCCTGTCTGCAAGAATTACAGGGATAAAAATGGAGAGGAGGGCACCAGGGAGCTGGGAGACTCCTCAGCCTTCTGTGATCAGTGGAGCAGCTGGGACAGTCTTCCTGCCACCATTTGCACCAGGGAGCCGGGAGACTCCACAGCCTTCTGTGCATAGCCTGCCAGGAAGGAGTGATCTCCCAGCAGGCTTTCACTTTTGAGCACAGAGGTGAGATCTCCACCTTCTCTCTGGAGGGGATCCAGCTAGGAGCACACAGGGCCTAAGATCAGTGGAGCAGCTGGGACTGAAGTCTTCCCGCCCACTGCCATTTGCACTAGGGAGCTGGGAAACAGTCTTCTGTGCATAGCCTGCCAGGAGAGAGCAATTCAGTCAGAGGTCAAGAAAATCCAGATTGAATCAATCAGCACGGAAGATTTGGTTGTAAGGAGGCTAGAAACTTCCAAGCCTAGGCCTAGTTATAATTAGAACTTAGAAAGAAAAACTCTGAACTCAGCTCAAGCCATGTCTTTGCATAGCTTGGGGACAACTCTCATCTCAACCATTCATCAAAGAACAAAATTTACACAAATACACACAAGCACATGCACAAACACTATAAATTACTTCTAAAGATTTACTTCTAATTATATGTATACATTTATGTATCTATATAAGTACATGCATTCTTGTAGCTTATAGCACAGGCCAGAAGTGTAGATTCTCCTGGAACTGCACTCATGAGCATTTGAGAGCTTCCCATTGTTGGTGCTGGAAACCACACTGGAGTCCTCCACAAAAGAAGACCATGCTCTTAACTGCTATGCCATTTTTTCAAACCAGGTATAATAGTAAATGAAAGTAGTGAGAAATTTTGCATCCTCCAGACCATGAATAATGATGAGTAAGCATCTCAGTCACCAAAATCAAAGCAACCTGAGAAAAGTATGGAAGAAGAATAAAACAAATCCCATTTCAAATATCCCAGAGCCTGCCCTTTATAGGCAAGTAGGCAGGAAGAGCTCTGAAAGGTTCTTTGTGATGAGAGTGGGATGAAAACTTATTTTGCAAGCATATCTATCTATCTGTATCTGTCTCTCCCTCCCTCTCTTCTTTTCTCTCTCCCTTCCTCCCTCCATCTCTCTCCAACCAGAGGAATGAATTCCTTTTGTCCACAGTTCTCACAGACATGTGAAGTCAAGATAGCTCCTGGGCATAGTTTAAGAAAACAGGCTACAGTTTAATGGGATGTAGATATCAGACTCAAAGAACACAAAGAATTAATTATTGGCAACAAAAATACATGGCCACAACTTCCAGCAGTTCATTCCAGGGTGATAATTTGTACCTAAATCATGAATCCATGAATCTGTTTGTCCATCATGAATCTATAGTTTCACTAATTATTCCCCCCTCTCTCCCCCTCTGTGTGTGTGGGGGGGGGTGTATTTTTATCAACATATTGGCATAGTTTGTGGCTGTAATCATGATAAATAGCAAGTAATTCCGCTTTAAAAAACAAAGTTTTTCTTCTTATACAAAAATTAAATTTTTAAAACTGCCTCTTTTTTTCTTTTTTTTTATTGGATATTTTCTTTATTTACATTTCAAATGTTATCCCCTTTCCAGCACTCCCCTCCAGAAACCCACACTCCCTTTTCCCTTTCCCTGCGTCTATGAAGGTGCTCACATACCCGCCTCCCCACCCTGGCATTCCCCTACACTGGGACATCAAACTCCCTCAGGTCCAAGGGCCACTCCTTCTACTGATGTCCAACAAGGCCATCCTCTGCCACATATGCAGCTAGAGCCATGAATCCCTCCATGTGTACTCATTGATTGGTCTTCCAGTCCCCAGGAGCTCCGGGGTCAGTCTGGCCAGTTGACACTGTTGGCCCGCCCATGGGGCTGCAAACCCCCAGCTCCTTCTGTCCCTTCTCCATCTCCTCCATCAGTGACCCCCTCAGTCTAATGGTTGGTTGCCAGAGTCCACCTCTATATTTGTCAGGCACTGGAACAGCCATATCAGGCTCCAGTCAGCAAGCACTTCCGGGTATCCTCAATTTCGTCCAGGTTTGGCAACTGTACATGGGATAGATCCCCAGGTGGAACAGTCTCTGGATGGCCTTTCCTTCTGCTCCACATTTTGTCTCCTTATTTTATCCTGTGAATATTTTGTTTCCCCTTCTAAGAAGCACTGAGGCATCCACTTTGGTCTTCCTTTTGAGCTTCATATGGTCTGTGAATTGTATCTTGGGTATTTTGAAATTTTGTGCTAATATCCACTAATCAGTGAGTGTATACCATGTGTGTCCTTTTGTGACTGGGTTACCTCACTCAGGATAATAACTTCTTGACTTCTTTGTATATATTGGATAGTAGCCCTCTATCAGATGTAGGATTAGTAAAGATCTTTTCCCAACCTGTTGGTTGCCATTTTGTCCTATTGACAGTGTCTTTTGCCTTACAGAAGCTTTGCAATTTTATGAGGTCCCATTCGTCAATTCTTAATCTTAAAGCATAAACTATTGGTGTTCTGTTCAGAAATTTTTCCCCTATGTCCATGTGTTTGAGGCTTTCCCCCACTTTCTCTTCTATTAGATTCATTGTATCTGGATTTTTTGGAGGTCCTTGATCCACTTAGATGTGAGCTTTGTACAGGGAGATAAGAATGGATCAATTTGCTTTCTTCTACATATTGATGGCCAGTTGAACCAGCACCATTTGTTGAAAATGTTGTCTTTTTTCCACTGGATAGTTTTAGCTCCTTTGTCAAAGATCAAGTGACCATAGGTGTGTGGGTTCATTTCTGGATCTTCAATTCTATTCCATTGATCTACCTGTCTGTCACTGCACCAATACCATGCAGTTTTTATCTCTGTTGCTCTGTAGTACAGCTTGAGATCAGGGATAGTAATTTCCCTAGAAGTTCTTTCAATGTTAAGAATAGTTTTCACTATCCTGAGTTTTTTTGTTGTTGTTGTTATTCCAGATGAATTTGAGAATTGCTCTTTCTAACTCTCTGAAGAATTGAGTTGGAATTCTGATGGGGATTGCATTGAATCTGTAGATTGCTTTGGGCAAGTTGGCCATTTTACTATATTAATCCTGCCAGTCTGTGAGCATGGGAGATCTTTCTATCTTCTGAGGTCTTCTTCCATTTCTTTCTTTGGAAACTAGAAGTCCTTGGTGTAGAGATCTTTCATTTGTTTGGTTAGAGTCACACTAAGATTTTATATTGTTTGTGACTATTGTGAAGAGTGTCATTTCCCTAATTTTTCTCTCAACCTGTTTCTCTTTTGAGTATAGGAAAGCTACTGATTTGTTTGAGTTAATTTTACATCCAGCCACTTTTGCTGAAGTTGTTTATCAGCTGTAAGAGTTCTCTGGTGGAATTTTTGGGATCACTTAAGTATACTATCATATCATCTGCAAATAGTGATATTTTCATTTCTTCCTTTCCAATTTATATCCATTTTACCTGCATTTGTTGTTTAATTGCTCTAGGTAGAACTTCAAGAATTATATGGAATAGATAGGGAGAGAGTAGGCAGCCATGTCTAGTTTCTGACATGTTTAGTTTAGTGGGATTGCTTTAAGCTTCTCACCATTTAAGTTGATTTTGCTACTGGTTTGCTGTACATTGCACCTACTATTTTTAGGTATGGGCCTTGAATTCCTGATCTTTCCAAGATTTTTAACATGAAGGAATGTTGGATTTTGTCAAATGCTTTTTCAGCATCTAATGAAATCATGTGGAATTTTCTCTGAGTTTGTTTTTGTAGTGGATTATGTTGATGGATTTCTATATATTGAACCATGCCTACATCCCTGGGATGAAGCATAATTGATAATGATAGATGATTGTTTTGATGTATTCTTGAATTCAGTTTGCAAGAATTTTATTGAGTAGTTTTGCATCAATATTCATAAGGAGAATTGGTCTGAAGTTCTCTTTCTTTCTTGGGTCTTTGTGTGGTTTTGGTAACAGTGTAACTGTGGCATCATAGAAGAAATTGGGTATGTTCCTTCTGTTTCTACTTTGTGGAATAGTTTGAAAAGTATTGGTTTTAGGTCTTCTATGAAGGTGCATGTGTTATCTTCAGCAATAAGGCCTTGTCATCAGTTTATGGAAAACAACCAATATCCTTGCAATAGCCTGGTTTGGATAGTTTTCAAGAGGCCGTTTTGGCCAACAACTCAAGTAAATATACCTTATTCCTGGCGTGAAGATTTCATTTGGTGGTGAGAGATGAGTAGTTGGGACTTTTGTCTCCCCAGTTATTTGGTGATTCCATCTAAATTCCTTTCGTGTGTGTGTGTGTGTGTGTGTGTGTGTGTGTGTGTGTGTGTGTGTTTAAGAAGCTTTTCCAATATTAGTTTTCCATATAACCCTTCAAATGGCCCTTAGTTTTAGCTCTCCCTATACTTCCCTTATCCTCTCCATTTGACCTTCTCCCCTGCCACTGTCCATAATTGTCTATGCTATTTCCTAGGAAGATCTTTTCCTCCTATTCTCTATAACTAAGAATTAACAGCTAATAGTCACATATAAGCAAACATATTCTGATTGTTTTCTTTGGGGCTTTGAGTTACCTAAGAACGATTTTTTTCCTAGCTCACTCCATTTGCCTCTGAATTTCAGGATTCTGTTTTTTAACAAGGGTGTTTATATTCTATTGTACACCACACTTTTTTCATCCATTCATGCTCTTATGGACACCTAGACTGTTTCCAATTTGGGGCTATTAAGAATACAGCAGCAATAATTATGGTTGGGCAAGTTTCTCTGTAGCAGGATGTAGAATCCTTTGAGTATATGCCCAATAGTGGTATATCTGGGAAAGCCATGTGCTCTTTTGAATACAACTTGCTCCGCATCACTCAAACTGCTGCCATCAAGATGAAGAACATTGGCTTCTGGTACATTTCCTAGCACACACTGAAGCCAGTTGGAAAGAAACACCTAAAATTATGAAGAGATGGGGAAACATCTGTTCTGCTTATGAAAGCATGCCTTGGTTGCAATTGCTGTTCTAGAATTAGGCTTATTGTTGTATTCTAAAAGAAAAGTCCAGTTATGATGGGCCATAAATCTTCTGGATCTCCTGACTGGAAGGCACTTTTGCTTTCTTAAGTATTTTGATAAGTTAGTGTTGCTGTTCTGCCAGAAAGCCCTCTGCTGATAACACCCAGCCATTATTAGTACAAATCTAAGAAGCCACAGCCCTGTGCTATTTTCAATTGAACTTGACCTTGAAGAAATACTAAATGTGACTTGTTTAGAGAAGAGAAGGAGCAAATTACTTCATAGTCCTGCTGCTGTCAGCTCATCTTAATACAAATTTTACACCAACAGGAACTCATGACATGATAAATTGCTAATGTGCAAAATCTCAGCAGAGGTGTGTTACTGCATTATGGTGATGGAAACACACTACTGTGAATAGACTTTCACAAGGCAGCCCTATCGCTTTGTCTGCTGAGATGAAGTAATTTCCCTGTTACTGAATCTTTATATCTTACCTGGGAGAAAAGTGAGAAAATGCTTGTATCACTTTTAAAGGAAACCATAGGATTGTATTTCCCCTTTGACTCGATCTCCAGATTACACATTTTACTTCCATTTCACAAATACAAAAGCAATTTTACTTACTGTGAATAATTTTAATTTTCTTTTTTTGGTTTAATAAATATTTTCATTTAGGATTCTTCAAAGGCCATCAAAAACATCTCTGGAAAGTTGAATGCCTCTGGTCATCTTTCCAGATCCTCCACATTTTCCATTTATCAGCCACTTTCAGAATCATGTCTACTTGCTTTGCACCAAGGGCTATGTCCCAGCATCCTGCACTCTACTCTCCACTATCAGATACATCTACCCTGACCTCTAGTCTGCTCACACTATTTTAAATGTGACTCACACTGTCTTACTCCCTTTTTACTAATATAACAGAATGGATTCACTAATAATACAGACTTGTTTGTCTGTTTGTTCATCTTGAGGCAAGTTCTCATGTATCCCAGACTGAACTTGAACTCACTATGTAACCAAACATTATACTGGACCTCTAATCCTCTACCCTCCATCTCAAGTGTGCTAGAAGGCAAGCATGCACCACCATGCCTCATTTCCACGGTGCTGGAGATCAAGGCTAAGCTTCATGAATCCTAAAGAAGAACTCTTTCAACTGAGCTGCACTCTCAGCCATGCTTAATGTATGAAGAACGAGAACCTACTTTGTCATGGATCTGAATGCTGAGAGCCAAGCAGGTTCTGCTTTCTGGTAAGAGCTGCTCTTTACTCAAAAGGTAGTAGTTTCGTGTTATGGTCTCCAGAATAGAGGACTATGCTTTCATGTGACAACAGATGGAAAGACAAATCAATCCTTACCCAGATTCTGGGAGAAGCCTCTTCTACAAATGACATAAACCRTTTAATGGGAAGAGATACYATGGCCTCACCATCTTTTGAAGTTACCACCTATTAAACCTAACACACTGACAAAACTTCAACACCAACTGACTTTTAGAAAGAACATAGTWAATCCTTGGCACACATTTGCCCTTTCTTTGCCATTTGTAACATCACCTTTCTCATGATGTTGCTTCATTTGATGGCATTTCTAAGAGTAAAATCTGACCTCCCTGTGTACAGTAGTTTACTATTACCTACAGGTTCATGTACAAGTGTACAGAATAGTACAGTGCCAAAGAGACTCCCAAAGGCCAAAGCCAGAGACCATGAAAACCAAATGAAAAGGATTCTTTCCATCAGAAGACCCAGAACTCCAGAAGAAGCTCACCAACAAAATGAGTTCACCACTATGGAAGCTTCAAAACATCTTCCAAGTTGATCAGCACTATGATTCTGGAGAAGAGCTGTGGGCCTTGTATATAAGTAATAATAAGAAAATTATCATTTCCTGCCACAAAATTATAGAGAAGAATATAAACAGTTGGTGGGGTTTCCATTCTGGATTCTTTCTTTTATTAAAATCTAAGTTGTGTGAATATATTACCTACCTAAACTCACCCAGAAAAAAAAAGTATCATGTTTAAATGACAAGAATATTGTACTGGATTTAACAGAGCCATTACCACATTTGGTTTGAAATGCCAAGAGAGTAGGAGGTAGGTATTTTCCCACTCCCTGTTCATCATGAGATCATGCACAGATGGGCAGAGCACCTGCTCTGAGTCAAGACCAAGAGTCACCTCAAGCAAATATATAAAAGAAAGATGTTGGGAGTGCAATAGAGTGTGCTAAATAAGAGCACTGGCTCCAACAGCAGGTGACTGACACCAAGTTCTTGATTGACTCTATAATCTTCTGCAGTGGAGGGATAGTAAGCAAACTTATCTCATACCATAAGGCCATTAAGTAAAGTATTGGATGAGTATTGTGGATTCTGTAGTGTATAATAAGAACTTAATGAAAGGCTGGTGGCTCAGCAGGTAGAGACAGTTTGTATAGACTGACAACCTGAATTGGGWCCCAGAAACCCAGAAGGAGGCAGAGGAGAGCCAACCCTGAGAATTGTCCTCTGACTGYCATACATGGTACTTTTGTACTTCATACTTTTGAAACATAACTTAAYGGGGCCTGGAGAGACAGCTCACTGCACTCTCAAGGGACATGGATTTGGTTCTCAGAACACAAATGTCGGAGCACAACCTCCTAGAACTCCAGTTCCATGCGCTCCAACACTCTCTGTCCTATGAGGATTCCTGTACTCCAGCAAACACACATACATAAAAAGGAAACGAATAAATCTTTGAAAAAGGAGGCGGGAAAGAAGAGAAAGAAGAACTACTATTAATACTTATTGTGGGCTAGAGAGAGAGAGAGA
>BDUI01016134.1:48882-61360 GCA_002335545.1 Apodemus speciosus
ACCCTGTAGACCAGGCTGGCCTCGAACTCAGAAATCCGCCTGCCTCTGCCTCCCAAGTGCTGGGATTAAAGGCGTGCGCCACCACCGCCCGGCAGGGCTCATTTTTATACAGAGCTACAGAAAGCTCAGAACTTTCAGTTTGTGGAGTTCAGTGTGGTTCTCAGAGAATGGGAAGCTTAAGAACATGAAAATGTATTTGGTAATCCGAATCCGTTCTATAAGAACCGTCATGGGATGGCCTGCCAGCCTCATGCACACACAGTGCTGGTGTAGAGGTCGCAGCAGTTGGCGAGGTGCCTGAGGCTGGACTCCTTGTCTTGCCAGGGGCCTGAGAAAGAAGGCGTGTTGGTGCCGTTCAGCCACGTACTAAAATGATAAAAGCAGACACACGTGGGTCAGAGACAAACAAGGCAGCACAATCAACACGTTTCCAATAGCTGAGAACAAAACTGCGGTGAGTCCATCTGTCGTCATTACCAGTGAAACAAGATCCAACTGACCGAGCTTGGCTGCTCAGGCTTTAGCTGATACTGGAACAGAACCCTGACCGTGTCCACCCCGTGCCCAGCTCCTAACCTCAGCCCAGGAGGAAATGTCATTTCCGGACATTTGAGAAAGAATTAGGCCTTATAAATGATCCAGAATTAAATTTAATAAAAAAAAAAAAAAAGCTGAGAACTAGGGACACTTTTCTCATGAGAAAGAAAAAAACTATTTACACTTCATTGGTATAAATTAATTAGACAAAGGTATTTCTCTTTTCAATTGTTGATTTTCATTTCATTCAAACTGAAACAGAATTATGTCACTTTTCCCATCCTTTTCCAACTCCATCCCTCCCACGTACCATCCCTCAAATCCCTCCCATATTACCCTCTACTCTCAATAACATTTGTTATTTTATTATCGGTGTTTTATTTTCATTACAGACAGACAGATCTAGCTGTTATTTTTCTCAAATTACATGTCCATGTGCAGGTGTGGGTGTGTGCATGTTGAGAGCAGGTGCCTGCTGAGGACTTAGGCATGGGACCCCTCTGGAGCCGGAGCTGCAGATGGTTGGACGGCACTCTGTGCGTGTGGGGACAGAACTCAGGTCCTCCACAACCACAGCCTGTCAGCCCTCTCCAAGAGCAGCACCTGAGCAACTACTTGAGCCAGACCCCAGCTGACTTGGGAGTGGATTTATATGGTGTTTTCAACCCCTGAGAACATTTCTTTGGGTTTCTAGATGCTAATGACTCTTAGAATATGTCTTTAGAAAAATCCACTGAGAACATACATATTAGAACTCCACCAGCAAAATTTATAAAGTTATAAATTCTACTTTAACAATAAATGAAATTTGCAGTTCACTTACTTTTACTTTGGTTCTTAACCTGTTTACAGCTACCACCTGGGTAAGTACAGGAACACATCATGCACATACATGTCACCTCCTAATCAGGCTCCAGCTCTGACCTCTGTCCTGAGCCTCAGACTCCAGGTGACTTGTGAGTGGCTTATATGGTGTTCACACAGGTACCTTCAAATTAGCATATCCAGAAAGGGAAGAGGCCACGCCTTTCTCTTTTACTCCTATTTCTTGTTCCTCCCTGTGATGGACACACTGGCCCAAGTCAGGAAAGACGCTTCTGTCTCCTCCTCACCCTGGGCCTTTCTCCTATCCAGCCGAAGATCAGTCCTACCGATTCTCCCTTATGTGGTACACCCGTATCTGTCAAGCTTCTCATTTTCCTGCAAAGACTGTTACAGCAATGTGTTCCCTCTCCTTGTTTCCAAACGTCCTTCTGTAAAGCACAGCTCACCACGCTTGTGTGCAGAGCCCTTCAGGTCAACATGGGACTTCTCAAGGCTTTCCTACAAGGCCTTTCTCTGACGGCTCAGCCTTGCTTCCTAGAGCTCTCCCCACTCACCTGCGGCCCACTACCAGCATGCGCCTTAGGCTTAGGCAACATCAAGTAGTCTGCTTCCTCATTCCTTCCTTCTATCTGTCCCGAAACTAGTTCCTTGGGCTCAGTGATAGGTTCCTTTCATATTCTAGAATATCGTAAACAAGGTCGCCTTCATACTATCTGAACTCAAGGTTATCTTTTAAACTTAAAATCTGTCTTCTCTTGGTCTGCTTTATTTCTATGTAGAAAAAAAAACTGAGTTTTAAGACAACTGTAAAGTCAACACCAGTCTACTATCTCTATATCAGTCACAATAAACATAGAAACTTCTTAGCCAAGAGATCAGACTTCTTCCCCTTCCCCTATACACCACCGATAAACACAACCTGCCACAAACAGTTGGACTAATACTGAAGATAATGCCTACTAAGAGAAAAGAGTCCAGACTATGTCCTTACCAACACCCATGTTGTGTCTCATACACTCCATAGAGCTTCCATGGCCCTGCACTCAAGACCTCCCTCTCCCAACATCCAGAAGTTCCCTTTGTGTAAGAGGAGATGCGAGGAGGGAGCAGGAGCCCTGGGGCCCGCCTACCTCTGGAAAAGCTCTCTGCAGCACACATATGTCTCGTAGGTTCTGTTGTTGAAGTTTGTGTTTAGGAAGGAGACACAGTCAGTCTCAGCGCCTCTGGGGACATAGAGGATTCCTGCACGGAGGAGATAAAGATTATTTAAAGAGGAAGAGTGGAAACGTGGACCCCAAAGTTCTGCATTGCTTGCCTGGGAGTTGGTAACGCTGTCGATCAGGTGTCTGTGGGGTGGAGGGTTAGATGCTGAGGCACCTACCTGCCATACAGGCACTGATAAAGGAAACACAGGCACCTGTGAAGAGGGCCCTGACCACAAGCTTGCACAAGTCACTCTTCCGCTGGGGCATCATGGAGGCTGTAGGCAACAAAAGGGAGCAGTTGGTGTCTTCCTCACACAGCAAGGAGGTGTAGCCCATGAGTCCCCATTAGAAGAATATAAAACACAACGGGTCAGATGACTAGTGTTCTTTGCCCAACCACCTAAGCCTGCTAAAGCTTCCCTAAGAGGTGCACACACACACACRTTACTCTTGATGTATAACTCAAACTGCTCCTGGATCTAGGATTGTGTGTCTGAACCTCACCTCAGTGGTTCTGGAAACCATCCGAGATAAATCGGAATCAAGCAGGGCTCTGAGCTGCTCAAGCAGGCACAGATGCCTGTGTCGGCCAGGTAAGATCTACACTGGGAAGTCCAGGCTGGAATTACATGAACCATTGTAGCTCTGAGTTACCTGTGGCCTGAGAGGCCCACTTCACTCCAGAGTCTCTATTTAGCCCCAGCTTGGCAGTGAGCAAAGGCTGGGTCTGCCTGGAGTGTTGAGGACCTGGGGGAATTGAACAACTCACTCAAGCCTCCCAGTGTGATTCCTATGGAACTAAGATTGGCAAATCCACAGAGAGAAAATGTTGCAATGATTTCAGCTTTCACCTAGGGGGAAAACAAGTAGATAAATTTAGTCCTGGTGTGTCTCAGAACCGTGTCAGAAGTTCCAGGGCATACCAAATCTTTCTTACAGTGTTCTAAGGAATGCACAAAAGATGCTCAGAAAATAGCTGGCCCAAGTTACAACCACTGTCATGATATGATAATATTACAAGACTCCTT
Organism: Apodemus speciosus; assembly: GCA_002335545.1. Classification (NCBI taxonomy): domain Eukaryota; kingdom Metazoa; phylum Chordata; class Mammalia; order Rodentia; family Muridae; genus Apodemus; species Apodemus speciosus. The sequence goes on from BDUI01016134.1 coordinate 52,478, forward strand.
GCCCAGCAGGGTTCTTACTAAATATATAGAGAAAATGACCTAGGGATACAAAGGGAGAGGCAAGAAAGATTGTTTCTAAGCAGTTTGAATGTGTAATATAGGGACATCAGGACATCCAGGGGAAAGTATGTTCTTTGGACTGTCCTAGTGTAAGGAAGCAATGAAGATCCAAGTTGGGTCAGGATGCAGGAGAGAACTGACCCAGACACCTGGAACAGAAGCTCAGGTCCTGACACATGTGCCTCTGCTTGTCTTATGCTTAGGCTGCGACACTGCGAAACGCTTGTGGGTCCACAATGTTTGTGTGGCACGTCGTGCCTTCCCTCAGATATGCCTGGCCCAAACCTCTCGCTGTGTAACTCCCTGAATTGTCACTTACAGAAATCCACTGTTTCTCGCCATTGATCCACTCTTCTACTCCAGAGAGACGTTTGTTCTTGTACTGAGACAGTTGTTGGTAGGCCACAAATTCATTTATGAAGAATTTGATTCCCACTATCTCAGCCACCAGTGGGCAGTCTGCCCACTGTACACCCATCATGAAAACCATGGGCCTTAGGACATAGGAGCAGATGACCTGAGGGACAGAGAAAGAAGTGAAAGGAAGAGTAGAAGGCGCCAGGAGCTGCTCCAGGCTTAACCCCCTTCTCCTCAGCTTCCAGCTTCAGTGAGGGTCAGGAAAAGATGCCCAACACATTTAAGACTTTACCTGGAAACTGAGTCCATGGATGTCCACCATTTCCCCCAGCCAGGAGAGGGTAGCATTGACGAAGGCCAACACAGCCAGGAAGGCAATCAGGTTGGCTGCGACATTGGCGACAAGGCCTATGGCATCTGTGGCTCCATTGCTCGCAGCTTCCAGGATATTCCTCTCTTCCCTGTGGTTATTGGGCATAGAGAAAGAATATGCTACCTACAGTGGTCTCAGCTCCTCAGAGAGGAGAGGCTCCAGGGACCCTAAAGTGGAAGAAGTGGGGAGCCAGCCATTGGGAGGGGTGATGGGATTCCTTAGTAATTATAATAGTGGAGATTACTCTTTGGTGATTCAGGTGCTATTGCCATGAAAGTCTGATGCCACGTCCGTTGAATAATTATACAAGGCCCTAATGCCAGGTGGGAAGGTTAAATCCAGACCAAAGGGGGGAAGTGAAAATGGTTAGCTGGAAGCAGAGATAGCAAAGGGGGCATGGAGTGACAGACCTTCTTCCTTTGGGGAAGTTGGACATCCCTAGCACCCTGGGCTCCTCTGGTAGCACAGCTTACCACCTCCTGCACTGTCCCCAGCTCACCCTCGAGGCAGCTTCAGTCCCTCCTTGCTCTTGAACTTGGACTCTTCTACTTCCGGATATACCAGTTTGGACAAGGCCAGTGCACAAGGGGCAGCCATCACTGAGGCAGAAATCAAGGAGGACGCATCGATCTGTAAAGCCAGATGGGGATTAGCACCACTGTAGGGCTCAACGGGGTGCACCACGAGCAATGATGTTGACTGTGCCTCACCCCAAAGGATATGAAGGCTCCCAAGACCGTGCCTGCTATGGTAGCAAAGCCTCCAGTCATCACTGCATGGATTTCAGACATGGTCATGTCTGCAAGGTAGGGACGGATGAGCAGAGGTGCCTCTGTCTAAAAACAAAGAAAAATAGTCACTCGCCAAGAAAGTATCACTCCTCATGTCAAAGTGTTTATCCCAGACAGGGAATGGAGCATCAGATACACACCCTTCTAGCCAGTGGACAAAAACCTGCCCAACCGTCTCCTTGCTGGCCTGTTCTTACCTGTTTCTATATCATGTTATAAAATACTGAAGACAGCTGGTATTCRTCTACTCTGTTTGCTGCGTCTAGATCCATACAGTTAGTGAGTAAACTATAGAGTGCAGTCTGCTTGCTGACCACACACTAGATATCTACAGAGCATGTATTAAAGGGACCAAACCAGGGCCCTCTCCTTCCTTCTGCTTGGGCATCATTTGATATGTGGATTGTGTCTTGGGTATTCCAAGCTTCTGGGCTAATATCGACTTATCAGTGAGTGCATACCGTGTGTGTTCTTTTGTGATTGGGTTACCTCACTTAGGATGATATTTTCCAGTTCCACCCATTTGCCTAAGAATTTCATTAATTCATTGTTTTTAATAGCTGAGTAGTATTCCATAGTGTAAATATAGCACATTTTCTGTATCCATTCCTCCATTGAAGAACATCTCAGTAGGAGGGGGTTGATTGGGGAACAGGGGGAGGGGAGAGATTCCTGGTTCCCCAGGAAAGGGGAAATCATTTGAATTGCAAATAAAGAATATTTCTAATTTTAAAAAAGGGACTGGGCTGGAGAGATGGCTCAGTGGTTAAGAGCATTGACTGCTCTTCCGAAGGTCCTGAGTTCATATCCCAGCAACCACATGGTGGTTCATAACCATCCGTAATGAGACTCTGACGCCCTCTTCTGGTGTGTCTGAAGATAGCGACAGTGTAATTACATGTAATAATAAATAAATTTAGAAAAAATAGCAAAAAATTTTTTAAAGGAACTGAAAATAGATTATCTAAGTTAGTGCTTTATGAAATAATAAGAAAATAAAGTCAAGCCAGCAACAAAGGTCAGGCTGAAGACCTGAGATCAATATCTAGGACCCACATGGTAAACAGAAGGAAAGAAAAAACCTGATATCCATAGTTGTCCTCTGACCTCCACTGAGAGCCATGATACATGAGGACTTACACACACACACACACACACACACACACACACATACACAGAGAGAGAGAGAGTCATTAAACAAAATGCAATTTTTAATGAAATGTCTGTAATTTTTTATTAATTAGGAAGATTCAATATAGGAAATTACCTATGCTCACTCTAAGAGGTCATTTATCCTTTAATAAGTATCAGCAAAAGGATTAGGTTAGTAGAGCATTCAGGCAAGGTTCTTGCTCTTAGATGACCAGGATCTTGCTGGAAAAATTCAACTGATTATAGACAATCATAGAAAAATGTAAGGTCATGATAAAAGAATTTAGAACTACACTGAAAACCCATCAAAATCAGATAAACAGCCAAAGGCTTTGGGGGAATAAGACCCCAATGTTAACTTCTTACTCATTTCAAAAACTATTGTCCTGGCCAGGCGGTGGTGGCGCACACCTTTAATCCCAACACTTGGGAGGCAGAGGCAGGCAGATTTCTGAGTTCGAGGCCAGTCCGGTCTACAAAGTGAGTTCCAGGACAGCCAGGGCTACACAGAGAAACCCTGTCTCGAAAAAAACAAAAAATAAAAAATAAAAAAAAATTAAAAAAAACTATTGTCCTTAATGTTAATTTGACCAGTCAATAGCATAAATTTAACACTGGAATGGTTAATGTTGATTTTGATAGAACAATTTGATAATTGATAGAATAATGTTGATAATTGATAGAATCTCCTACAAAATGACTCTAGGAATGCCTGCGAGGGGTTATCTGATAGGTCCACATGTGAGAGATTATTTTAATTAGGTGCATTGAGGCGGGAAGACCCACTGTACAAGCAGGGAGAGCCATTCCCTAGGCTTGGGTCCTGGATGCTGGGCATGAGCATCGTTATTCAGCGGCCTTAGGCGCCTGTCACCAAGCTCTTCCCAACAGGAGGGCTGTACTCTCAAGCTGTGAATCAAAGTAAAGCCTCTCTCTTAATATGCTTTTGTCCCCAAGGTACTTGATCACAGCCAAAGGGAAAGACACCTACTCCACACAAACACTTGCTCTTCTTCCACACAGATGGATGCACTGAGAAAGATGCTATATGAAGAAGACCCCTGTTAGTCCTGAGCAAGACAAGCCATTGTTTCCTCAGAGGCCTGGGAAAATCACTGGGGAATCACAGCAAGAAACAAGAGATACCTCAACCATCCTTCCCAGCTCCTGAGGGGGRATAAGGTTTARACTAGGACATTCACCTATATACTTGTATATCCATGGCTAAGGTCAACCTTCTAGATAGTGTGTCTGGACTGGACATTAGGCATCAAGGGTCAAAGCAACGAACTAAGTTCTCCTTGACCTTCTGAGGATTCTTTCATAAGGACTAACTGCCCCACAGTCTTCATTTCTCTGCTTTTCATAAGAAAAATGAGCCTTTCCAGCTGTGTGGTGATATCTCCAGCACTTGGGAGGTAGAGGGAGGAAGATCAGGAATTCAAGATCAACCTCAACTCCATAGTGAGTATGAGGTCAGCCTGGGCTACATGAGAGCTTGTTTTAGAAGAACAGGAAGGAAGGAGGGAGGGAGGGACAGGGGAGGGAAATTTTTCTTTCTAAATTTGTTCTCTGCCAAGTTCTTGAGGGATTAGAAAAACAAAAGGCTCCGGGGTACTTACCATCCCCACAAAGATGTTTCCTGCCACAGCCAGGGTCTCTGCAGCAGTGGTACCCATGGTGATTTGCAGGAACCAGGCAATCTACAAGAATCCAAACACATAAATCTTCAACATTAACAGGAGTCTTGGATAGTGTCCAGCAAAACCCCTCCCTGCTATTCCATTTAGTAGTAAAGAAACTGAGGCCTGGAGAAATAGTGTGGTCCAGAGTAACAGAACAAGTTGCAAGCATATTAGGCAGACCCCAGGCCTTGGGGCTTCTASAACAAGCAAATTCAACCCAGGATGAAAGAGCGTCTTTACCATATTCAGCCTCCAGCTTCTCTCCTCCCTGAGTAATCATCTGATATCAGGAYGCTTCAGAGAAATTGGTTCTGACTCTCCACATCCCACGTAYGAACTTTCTCCCCTGACGTAAGTATGAACTCATTCATTCCCCYGACAGATCCAAGCTGAAGGTCCTTTCGTGGAGACCRAATGCCTTACCTTCTGAATCACCCACTGCACAAGGCCCAGGTAGTAGAGAATAGACATCACACATCCAAAGAAAATAATGATGGGCAGAGACTGCAACAAGAACGGAGGCAGTGTGTGAGAGATTATACTGCGTGTGCTGTGTGTGACACGAGCTAGCTCTCACAGGCCTCTAAACACGCTCTGGGAATGCCCCGGGTAACAGATGCGATGTAGTATAGGAATAAACTCAAAATGTACTGCAGACTATCAGTCTATCAGTATTAAACACAGAATATTTCCCCAGCCTCCCCCTACACCCGACTTTAAATCAAATTCAAGATAGTAAGGATCATGGGGAAAGAGTTGACTCCCCTCCAGGATGGAGTTGGTAAAGGCTGTCTGGTCTCCTGAACACACACATCATCCCGAGCTCTATCCCCTATCCTTTCGTTGACATTGTCAACGAAATAAAAAAGTTACACACATCATCCCGAGCTCTATCCCCTATCCTTTCGTTGACATTGTCAACGAAATAAAAAAGCCCATAAAAAGTTACCTGAAAAGCAAAAACATTTTGGACCAGTGTATCACCAAAAACAAAACCGGATCCTTCCACAGTATAAGCCAGGAAAATCTGAAGTGGGGAGAAAAGGGACAAGAGTTAGGACAGGCAGGACACAGAGAAAGATGGAATCTGACTCAGGTGTGACCACCTGTGAGCCATGCCCCTAAAGTTGGTCATGAAATTGGTTCTCTTCACTTAGATTCTCACTTGAACCCCTTTATTCTCTCTCTTTACCCAACCAGATTCTGTATACTACCTGAACCCCATTACTCTCTTTACCCAACTGGATTCCATATTCTCACCTGAACCCCATTACTGTCTCTTTACCCGACCAGATTCTGTCACACCATCATTAAGGTTCCAAAACCTCCTGCTTTCCTCAAATCTACATTCTTTGGGGTTCCTGGTGAAGAAAACTCTGACATTCAATTCCCTGTACCTGGATCTGATCTCCCAGCCATTGAAATGCATTAAATCCAGGTTCAGTTCTGATGACCAAAATCCCAAAGACAAACTGAAGGCCCAGGCCCCAAAACACTGTCCTCCAGCACACCTGGAACCAAAAAGAAAATATTCCAGCATGAGTTACAAACTTTGTTCAGCCATTGCCTAATTCAACCATGTTCTGGGAGTGGTGGTAAGTGAGGGTGTTGGCAGTCTGGGGTAACACAGCTGTGCTGGCTAGTTTTATGTCAACTTGGCACAAACTAAAGTCATCTAAGGGGAAGGAACTTCAGTTAAGAAATGCCTCCATAAGATTGGRCTGGAAACAAGACAGTATAGCATTCTTAATTAGTGATTGATGGTGGAGAGCCCAGTCCATTGTGAGTGGGGCGACCCCTGGGCTGGTGGTCCTGGGTTCTATAGGAAGACACGCCGAGCAAGCCATGTGGAGCAAGGCAGGAAGCAGCACCCCTCCGTTGCATYGACATCAGCTCCTGCCTCCAGGATCCCACCCTGCCTGAGTTCCTGTTCTGACTCCCTTCTTGATGATGAACAGTGATGAGAAAGCACATGATAAATAAACCCTTTCCTCCCCAAGTCACAGAAATGACATGTATGTACAAATAATGTCTGCAAGCATCATTCCTGCACAATGCCATCTGATTCTCTGCCATGCTGTTTCCTCCCTTCCTCCCTTCCTCCCTTCCTTGCCTGCTTTTTCTTTCTGTTTGATTTTATTTTTCTTTAATGCTGACTAGATTCATATATGCCACCACAACAACTAACAGGCCAGAGGTCTCTAAANTGAGTCTAGACCCCATTAGGGGGTTCATATATCAGATATCTTACATATCAGATTCAGATATTTACATTATGATAACAGTAATATAATTATGATACATAACAATGGGAAAAAATTACAATTAGGACAGCAATGAAACCATTGTGTGGTTTGGAGTTACCATATAATAAGGAATTACAGTAAAAGGTCACAGCATTGGGAAGACTGATGGCCACTACTCTCAGGGGCTGTAAAGACAAAAGCAGGTAGAGGGGCTCTGGAGGACTAGAGGGGAAGGGGCTAAATCACAGGGCAGGGAGAGGCAACCTGGCTAATAGCTTGATGTAAGTGCAAGCATCTGCTCTGACCTCCCCYGAGGAGAAGCATGGGTTTTCTCACATCTGTCATGGCCTCTTGGGATTTCAGACTGAAACTCCTCCCTGATATGGAGTCCCCTCTGCACCAGCAATGCCAACCCAAGACTATCAGAAACTGGACTGGGGCTYGAAGGCCTGTRGCTGTGTGTTCTCTGCGTTTTGCCTTTGTATAGGTAAGAGCCTAGAGCCCGCTCAGTAACTGTCAAAAGAAGATATGAAGAGATGGCTTTGATGCTCAACCAGCTCTTGTCTAGAGTGCACACAGCCTTGGGTTCAATCCCCAGCTCTCTAGGAACTGAGTGTGGTAGTGCATGTGTAATCCTGGTACTCAAGAGGTGGAGGCAGGAGGATCAGAAGTCCAAAGTCATCCTTTGCTACATCCTTGGCTACATAAAGAGTTCTGAGACCAGCCTGGACAAGAGTCCTCATCTCGTGATAAAGAAAAGAAAAGGAGGGAAAAGAGAAAGGGAGGGGAAAGRAGACAAGAAGAGGGCGTGGAGCTCATCGGTGAGTTAATCCGCTGAATCACAGACAGTTAAAAGGGCTGTTGGGGTGGAGGAAGCTTTAGAAGGTGACACCCAACTGGTGGAAGTCAATCACTGGGACATGACTAGTAGGTTACACCCTGTGCCAGGTCCCTTCCCCTACTGAYGTCCTTGCCTTTGGACCTCGGTGATGTGAACAGCTTTGCTTCACCTGCTCACGTCCCACCACGATATTCTGCCCTATTACCAGCTAGCATTGATGGGGCTAAGCGACCATACGCCGAGCCTCTGAAACTGGGAGCCAGGACAGCTTCTGCATTGTTCTTAGGTATTTTGTGAACAGCAACAAAAGCTGATGACACACTTACCACTTTGCCCAAACTCTCAGGCGGGTGTTTTTCAAGGGCTTTAAGCCTCTTATTAATYTTTTAGCAAACAATTTTTTCAGAAAATGGCAAGCCAGGATGAAGACCACAAGACAGGTGATGACAAACAAGGCCAGCGCCCTCTGGAAGTTCAGGATGCACGCTGCCAGGAAGTAGGCGGCATACGCTGTGGAGAGAAGGTGAAGAGTGGGCGTCAGGAAGGCYGAGCCTCCACGCTGCGCTGCGTGCAGCCATTCCTCTCTGCTCCTGGGAAAGTCTCACCCCCTTCTGGCTTAGCTGCTGCCCCGGTCTCTCCCTGGTCCACATCCACTGTCAGACTCTGGAAATCAGGCATCTCTTGGTGAAGAGATCTGTTTTTTTGTTTGTTTGTTTGTTTTGTTTTTTTAACCCCAGCTATGTTGAGATGCCAAATGATTAAACTTTTTCTTGAGTTAAGCCATGTAAGAAGGCTGGCTCTAGGACTGGAGAGATGGCTCAGCAGTTTAGAGCACTGACTGCTCTTCCAGAGGTCCTGAGTTCAATTCCCAGCAACCACATGGTGGCTCACAAGAAGGCTGGCTCTAGGAGGAGAAGCCACATGCTTCCCTCRGGACCCCAGATTCACCCCAAAGTACAATTTGTGATCTCACCATCTCAGCTGCACCTAACCAAAGCTCCACATGCCCCTAACAGCATACGATAAACAAGGTTTTCTGTCTTTCAAAAACTAATGTACAGCACTGATTCTAAGCATAAAGCAGTACATAAGTTATGTATAAGGGCATCTTTCATAAACACTACAAACATGTGCCCTGAATCAAATCCAAGCACTAAAAAGGAGAGGAACTAATTTTTTTTCTTAAAAATTTAAACCTGTCAAATAGTGTGGTTTTGAGCTATACCTTATCTGTGGATTTCACTTATCCTTCTGGGTATGAGGCAATAAATTATTTTTACCTACAGCCAAATAGCACCTCAAATAGCCTTTAGGCTAATTTATGAGTACTATTAGTTTTCACCCAGCAATAATCTTGACACAAGTTGACAGTTGTAAA
>BDUI01016135.1:6628-20053 GCA_002335545.1 Apodemus speciosus
ATTAGAGAGGTGCCATGAGCCTTACCTTTTTATTTCCCCTTTCTGCATAGAAATGTCCTAACCAAATCTTCAGAATGAACAGGGGAATGGGAAGTGACACTGACCCGAGACCCTGGTACTGCTGAGGAACTCAGCCCCTCCTTTACAAGCCTGGGCAATGCTGAATGCAGAGGGAAAGCTTTGCCCTGGTGCCCAGGGCTAGGCTCTGACTGCAGTGCCTTAGCACTTCCAATTACTTTATTCACTTTATAGMCAGGCATTTAATTTCCAGAAAGGAGTTAAAATTCTTCTTGCTTCACACCCCCTTTCAGTTTCAATCTATTACTAATGAGGCTTTAATTTCTTTCCCCTGCATATCACAAAGTACATGTACAACCCYGACAGTTTATTGGGTCGAGGAAATTGCTGCATTCCCAGAATCTGTCCAGGTTTCTAATTTCTTAGAGCCATAAATTCTTTCCCATTCTGAGAATTAATGCTATGGCTTCTACCTAGCACTGCAGAATAGGGTTAGAGTTTTTTTTTTCTTTTTCAGTTTTCCAGGGCAACTGATGGATGGAGTTGAAGGGCAAGAGAGTGATATTAAAATAGATTATGGAAACCTATATGGGTAAGAGGAAGTTGGATGCAAGATGGAGGTGTTGAAAAGGAACAAACTGTGGGGCCAGTAAACTAGAGGTCYCCATTGGCTTTAAGGATTACAGATACAGGAGTAGCAGAAGATTGGGTTGGTAGTGGGGAGGAGGTTACTCAAAGGCAGGAAGGTCATAAGAGAGGCTTCAGAGTAGGACAGCATTGATCAATAATGCCTAAGGTGTAGCTAAGGATGGTAGTGATGGGTAAGAACCATGGATGGATACCAAGGTGAATGATGATGTCATGGAGACGAGAGGAGCAAGAGAAGACTCACTGAGTCTCAGCACTTCAGTGAGTGAGTGAGGATACTCACTGTAGGGTGTGTCTAAGGGTGTGTGAACTTTAATGAAGCTGGTGATCATTTGGAGTAGGAAGTATGCCATATTGGGAAAAATTATATGGGAATTAAGTGGCCAAGGAGGGCGTTATGTCACCAGATACATCAACTAACRTTGGAGATCCAACTAGAAACTTTGTGTTCTCCCTGGCTTTAACACTCTTGAAAGTTTCTTTGTAGTATCGTTCCTGTGTCTGTTCACTCCCTGGATTCTAAATTCTGCTGTGGACATGGACCACCACTTCGACTCATTTGATGAGTTTAGGGACCTTTTAGTTTGCTGGTTTTTTTTTAACCAAACAGAATATCTGTGGAAATTTGTGTTCTCAGAACCTCAGATGGCTCCAGCCAATAAACTTAAATGAGCATCTATGTTCTACCAAAATGTTCTTTCTCTAGAAATGTTACATGTGTCCTCTATTGTTACTGCAGTTAGGTCTCCACCTGTTGCCTGTCAGGCTCTCTGCTCTGTGTTATGATTGATTCCCCTATACCTTATGATACAAAAATACTTTATGCATACCCAGGTATTCAAAATTCACACCATGTTAATGGGAAACAGACCTTCTTAGGATATAACCTGAATTCAAGAGGCAGGGCAATAAATTATGGATTAGAACTGGGGCCACCTTTATCATCCCCAAACACTTTTCAAGTGTTTTTGACCAACTAGTTAAGGAAGAACATTTTCTCCTTAGTTCAAATTACAGGCTGGGGGTGGTCATTATTTTTATTTTCAGCTCAAGTGTCTTGCTAACAATGAGAGTACATCAGCTCCCAGGCATCAGGAGCCTGCTCACCTTCCTGTTAGTAGAACRTGACTTTAAATGACCTGCTATTCCATGCCAGAGCAATCCCYAGTGTTATTTCTATTGTAAACAGTTGTCCAAATGCTCTAGGTTTGGCAGGAAACACCTTTCCTGTGTGGCCCGGTCATGAGATGATGTACAATTATGATAGCTATGAACTCACTGTAATTACACGTTAGTCAAGCAGGAGCCCAAAGCTGTGTCCATGGTGATCTTCCCAGCCAAGGACTTTTGTACATGCTACTCTGCAAAACTTCGCCTTGTCAAGAGATGAACTTGCCCTTTGATTCACAGTGCCACCCAATGGGTCCATGCCCACACATGTATCTCATAGAGAGAAGAAAGGCTCAGAGTGTCTGAATGAAAGGATATGAGGAGAAGACTGGCTTTGAGAGGTGCTTACTGTGGGGCTGTGAGATAATTTTGTCACTCCTTCAGAGATTCATCAATACAACCTATTCCTGATATTCTTTTCACAGGCCCACAGTGCAAACCATAAAGTACCCCTTAGAGGCTAACATAAATCTTACCTTACATAAAGCATATTTTAGAGATTTCAACTGGTGTTTTTGAAGTTGGGTGAAGACATCTCAGAGTTGGTGGTTAGTTCTGAGTCACAGTTTCTCTTTAGATGCAATGCTCTAATATGTTAAACCAAGGACTGACATTGTTGGTTTGGTGAAGATACTTTCCCTCATTTTCACATGTCTCTGTGAGATCCTAGAAAGTGAATTATTTTTTCCAGTTAAGAAAACAAAACAATGCCATTTCTAGCTGCTTTTGTGTACCTTCAAACAGCAGAAGACAACAGCCTTCTGTGNCCTACCTGGGGATTCATCCTATAAACAGTCAACAAACCCTGACACTACTATGGATGACAAGAAGTGTATACCAAAAGGAGCATGCCATGGTTGTCTCTGGAGGGGCCCTGCCAAASCCTTACAAATACAGAGGCAGWTGCTAGCAACTAACTATTGGACTAGGCAGGGAGTCCCCCAAYGGAGGAGCTGGAGGGTGGTCTGAAGGGGCTCAAGGGGTTTACAGCCCTATGAGAAGAACAATGACKTWGGCCACCCAGACACCTCAGGACTCCCAGGGACTGAACATCAACCAAGGGGTTCACAAGGTTCCAGCCAAAAATGTGGCAGAGGAAGGCCTTGTTGGGCATCAGTGGGAGGAGTGGTCATTGGTCAGGTAAAGGCTCAATAGAGGCCCCAACAAAGGGAAACTGAGGAGGGGAGGTGGGAGTGTGTCGGGTGGAGGGGCATATACATGGAGGCCGGGGTGGGAGGAAGGGTTGGGGATCTTTGGGGAAGGGGAAATCGGGAAAGGTTTTACCATTTGCAATGTAAATGAAGACGATATTCAATAAAAAAAAAATGCCTATTGTGCTTGGTGGGTTCACATACGGATCTCTACATTTCTCCACTGAAGAGTCAGTGAGGGCTCAAAAAAAAAAATAATAATAACAATAATAATAACAATAATAATAACAATAATAATAATAAATATGCCTACATGACCCAAGCAGGAGCCTTGAAATTAGAATTATATTTTGTTAAGATGACTGAGTCATGTGACTTAATCCCCATTGAAGATGGGCGTCCATCTCCTTTCCTGCTAGGACAGCGAGGGCATCACCTATGCTGCGCCTCCTGATGATGTGGTAATTAAAAGCTGTTTCAGATCATGTGAGCATTACCTGTCATTCTCCTCAATGTAATCTATTAGCCATCATCTCTTACCTAGCTCAGATTTTGTTCATAACCAACAGATGTTAAATTCACTTCAGGAATTCTAGATGCAAATTATAACTGGTGTTTCTTCAGAAAGGTCCCTGGGTATCACTTCCTGATGGTCTGTGAGGATTTTAGGGACATATGTATTTGTACTTAATAACGATGAAATGTTTTGAGTCAAAATATCATGGTAACACGATCTAAGACACTTCCCAAGCCACATCTCTCAGTTCTGCCACACACGTGAAAAAGTTACAAAGAGCTCCTTTGCTGACCCTAAGGAACTTTCCATATATTACACACATCCTCAGATCATGAAAATGAACTCTTAAGTAGGATTACATTCTAATACATAGGTTACAGCCCCGGCTGATAGATACGGTGTGAAAAGGACAAAGCTTCTTCCGTCCCCTTAACAGTAGATGAATAATACAACAAAAAATGTTTTAACTTCTGACTTCTCTAAACACAAAGGAAGCAATCATATCCATACTTTCAGCTAAATTTTAAGTTAACTGTTTGAACAAATTTTCTTCAAAACCTGTATCCTGGCCTCTACACCATTTGTACCAGGTACATGGACTTAGGATTTAACAATTAGGGATGATCAACAGCATTGCCTTTATATTAAACTAAAGAAACTGGTGAGAATATAGGGATTCAGAAATGGAATAAACTAAAGGGATGGCTCTGTGGATAAGAGCACTGGCTTCTTCTTCCAGAGGACCTGGGTTCAATTCCCAGCACCTACACTATAGTACACATTGTCTGTAACTCTAGTCCCAAGGAGTCTGACACCCTCTTCTGGCCTCCTCAGGTACTGTAGGCATGTAGTGTACAGACATACATTGAGGCAAAACACTCATAGATAAAACACAAAAATGAAAATACTTTTTAAAAAGAAAATAAATGAAAACAAGCAGACAGTCAACACTAACTAGCACAATAGAGAAAATACATTATAATAGAATTCACATGTCACGGGCACATGGTGACGGGGCACTCCAGGGCAAGGTCTGCGGGAGCTAGGGTTTGTAAAACGTTTCCAGAATTTCTGTTTAACTCTGGAAACTATACGCCTATTCCATAGGACATCTGGAAGACATTATTTGGACCGTCGTGACACTCTTACTTAAGAAATTGATTATAGCTATTTCTTAAATAATAACAGCTTGAAATATTTTGCCACTAAGAAAAAAAATGAAAATAATTTTTTTTGAGAAACTAGATGTGATGGTTTGTATATGCTCAGCCCAGGGAATGACACTATTAGAAGGTGTGGGCCTGTTGGGGTAGGTGTATAATTGTGGGCATTTATCCCACATCCTCGTCCTAGCTGCCTGGAAGCCAGTATTCTGCTAGCAGCCTTCACATGAAGGTGTAGAACTCTTAGTTCCTCCTGCACCAGCCTGCCTGGATGCTGCCATGCTCCCACTTCGATGACAATGGACTGAACCTCTGACCCAGTAAGCCAGCCCCAATTAAATGTCCTTATAAGAGTTGCCTTAGTAGAGTCCCTAGAGTACCAAGGAGTGGGATATTGCTGTGATAGGCAGCATCATGCTTTTGTTTGGAAGAATGTGAATTTGGGGACTTTGGATTTGGAAAGCAGTGGAATGTTTTAAATGGGGCTTAATGGGCTAACCTAGTAGGAATATGGAAGAGTGTTACAGAGAGTGATCTGAATTGTTCAGATCTGGCCCAATAGGTTTCAGTGGAGAATTTCAAGTGTGACCTACTGACTGCTTTTGTGGTATTTTGGTGAAGAATGTGGCTGCTTTTTGCCCTTGTCTAAAGAGTCTGCCTAAGGCTAAAGTGAAGAGACTCAGATTAATTGCATTGACAAAGGAAGTCTCAGAAACGCCCAGCAGAGACTTTGTTCTCTGTTTAAGTCTCATGAAGAACATTTTAAACAAGCACAGCAAGCTGAGAAAGGAAAAATATAAAATATATGGTTCTAATACTAAAGGGGCACCCGGAAGTGAAATGGAGCTGAATCCTGTATTCGAGACTATTAAATTGAAATAAGGAAGTAGCAACCTTGGGGCGAGATCCCACCCAGCTAAATTTAGGTCCAGACATAGTAGTACAAGCCTTTAATCCCAGGAGGCAAAGACAGCAGATTTCTGATTTCAAAGCCAGTCTAGAACAGAGCAAGTTCTAGGTGAAGAAAATTCAAATCAGGCTTGGTGGACCACACCTTTAATCCCAGTGTTTAGGAGACAGGCTTGCAGATCTCTGAATTCAAAGTCAGTCTRTAGAGCAAGTTCTAAGAAAGCCAAGCTTAGGCAGTGAAGGAATTGGAAAGCAGAAAGCTGAGAATAATGTAATAGAACAAGGGACCATGGTCCAGCCCCAGCAAGGAGCAGAACTCAGCAGCWTTGGCCACGTGGCCCTGGTTTTAGAGTCTAGAATAGAAGGGACTACTGGGACAATTGATGCTGGTTAGCTGGAGCTAAGAAATTGGTGGTGATTAAGAAGAGACCAGCATCACTGAGGTGAAATCTTCTGCGAAGTGTTTTCTGAGAGCACAGAGAAGCTGTGTTGCAGAGATAGCCAAGGTTGCACCCCATGCTGCAGCTGTAYTTGGTAATGTGTAAGAGTCACCCAGGTGGTACTGGTTTTGAAGGCATGAAGGSRTCATGAAGAGCAGCTGAGGCTTGGCACTGTTAGAGGCCATGGAAGGYCATTAATGAAGGTGCAGCCTCAGTTGCAGTTGRTGGCCCAGAACTGAGGGGGTCATGCAAAGGAGTTGAGGCTTGCTAGCATGAAGAGAGCCTATGAGAGGATATATATGTGTGAAGCCTGGTTGCAGTGGAAGATCCCAGTGTATTAGAAATTCCAATACCATGGGATGATCACCAAGAACAGCAGCGGCAGTCGAATGGATCACCCTGAGCTTACAGTGATACAGAGGGCAGAGCTGGAGAAGTGAYGCCAGCCCTTTGGAGGAGCCCAGAAGATCGTGTGTGGATCCCAGACATTGAAACAAGAAGCTTTAACATTGAAGTTGCCTTGGAGACCCCAAGATGTTCGAGATGCCAGAACCATGGGCTATCTGCTGAGGAAAGCTGCTAACAGGGAGTGGAACCAGCCCAGGAGAAAGAAGTTTGTTGCAATCAACAAAGATGAAAAAGGAGCTGGAGATCTGAAGACTGCTTTGACATCAGACGCTGAGATGCAAGAATTTGGAGTTTGCCAGCTGGTTTTCTGTTTTGCTTCAGAGATTACAGTTAGGTGACTGGATGAATCTCAGAAGAGACTCTGNAAGAGAGTTCTTTGCAAATCAGACAAGAATCGAACACTATGTTCCTTGCTTCTCCTGACACCAACAATAACACTCCCCACCCCAAACACACACATACAAAGGGAATTCCAGGCTCATTAGCTTCTTAGACCTAAGTCCTCTAGCTTCTTAAGAGGTACAAAGATCAGTGTTTGGAGTTTACCTTGTCTGACCTCATACAGACCTGATATTTGAGACCATCAGGCTGTAACTAAAGATACTTATTCTTCTACAGATTCRCTTAAAAATACTTCCCTCCTCTTCATGCTCTATGTCCCCCTTATGAGCTTTCAACATGACCTCATGCACTTATCTCTGAGGCTCATCTGCAGACTGTGAACATCAGTATTTATGCCGCCCAGATCAGGTGGCCAGATGGAAAACTAACAAGTACTCTTTTATCCTTGGCAGTGCCACCAAACAACTCTCAAAATAACAGAACCACTGGGCTTGGGAGACCCAAAGGCAAGTCCTCATATGAGTATATGCAAAATAAAACCCAAGATAAACAGCCCGTGGAGTTCGCCTGAGCCGAGCTCCATCCTGTTTACGGTGTTGTTCACATTTTGCAGACACACTGTGTTTTCAGCCCGTGCTGCCAGCCAAATCTCTGACCTTACCATTGAAACTCTAGCTTCTGTGTATCATTGACAGTCCATATGCAGAGGGTCCAAAGGAGCCCCTACGTTAGTTGTGGGTGATGGGTATGGTGCATTTACATTTACAACTTGGGGCTATCAGTTTTGTAGAATCTCAGAAAAATGTGATATGAAGCTCTCCAGTCACATTTTCTGATTGGTGTCCACCCAATATCATTTTAGCTGAGATACTGCTTAGATGATTTCACAGAAACGTAGCACACTAAAATTCTGTTATTCGTTTTTTAAAAAGGCACCCTGAATGTTTTTCTGTTGTAGACATTTAAATTTATGGTTTGGTTATTGGTCTGACAGGTCTATAGATGTTTAGATAGGTTATTAAATATTTATTCTCACCCTGCTCCCCCCTCCTGAATAGAATGTTCTGCTATTCCACTGTGGAACTTTTTTTGTCATTATTACAAAAAGCAGGTCCATAAACTCAAGGAAGGCTCTCAAACATCCCTGGACTCTAACCTTCCAGTTAGCACGCTCTTCATCTCCACAGGCCTTTCTCTCCCAGAGGATGCTGAATTGAGGGACCTTGGGATCCCCAATCCAGCATGGTAGATGAGGCTCAGTCAGGAGAGAAATGTATGCTGAGCCTTTGTGCAGTTTCTCTGTCAAGTTTCAGAACCCTGCTGATGGGACCACAGAATCCACTCACACCACTGCTACCGGTTTCTTCCATCCTTCCTCCACTGTGCAGAGTCAGTCATCTCAACTTCCTGCTCTTGGGACATTTGTAGTCCGGGGGAGATGAGAGCTTGATCTGTCATTTCACATTTCCACTAAATATATGGAATGAACCAGGGACTCGGCATTCTGTAGTTAGTACCAAATATTACCAAATATATTACTCCTTGGTAATTTCCTGGAGTAAATTTTTCCTCATTTCATAATACTTTTCTATTCCAGTATGTTTGAATCCCTTTTAGTGACATGATATCTTATGTTTGTAGACATGCTCTTGTTTACCATTCTTCTGTTTGTGACTGACTGATGAGCGAGAGACCTGGGGATTGGTTTCAATGGATCAGATAGGATCAGATTGGAATAAAACGCTCCACTTGATTTTTCTGTTTTCAAGACCAACTTCATAAAATAAGGTCAATGGCCAGARTTTTTGGCTTAAGGTTTTTYTTTCTTCAGCAGAATCTTTGAGATATAAAGGAATAGGAAGAAGGCAGATTCGGTCAGGATGATCTCAGTTCAGGGTAATCTTTAAATGATGTCCAGGTTTCTCTAAAATTGCCAAGGCAAAGCCCTCTTGGCTCCAGATTTCTGCAGACACGTGTCAAATGTAGTGAGTGGCTGCTCTGCTCAATGTCATGTCCGACATGCAGGGGAGACAGATGCTTTTCAGGACATCACAAAACCTTCAGCAAACTGTCAGCAGGTAAAATTGCACACGTGTTGTCTGCTTGTTTCTAAAGAACTGTGCGTGCTTTCTAACTTTGTAGTTGATGATATCTATAAGTGAAAGCCCCGATCTTCCTTGCAGAGGAAGATAGCCAGGTTCAGAGAGTAAGCAAGGGGACCACAAAGGGGAAGGGGTATTTACTGGGTCAGTGCCATGTCTCTTCCTCTGAATCTCACTAGGTTAGGCTAGGAAGTAATTTAGCCTTTTTCCAATACTTCGAGAGACAGAATTAAAGCTCAGGTCCTATTGATATGAGAACAAACCCTGGCCTTCTCAAACAGTGTTGCCTTACCTCAGGCTCCATTTGGATGAAGCCAATTGACCTCAAGAACCATATAGAGTTTTTTTTTTTACCTCATCTCAATGAATATTATCCAAATTTCATAGCATTGCATTTGAGGTGTTTCAAAACTTAGTTCCTGTCTTAGGGTCACTATTTTTGTATGAAGCAGCATGACCAAAAGCACCTTGGGGAGGAAAGGGTCTATTWCACTTACAGTTCCATCTCACAGTTTATAATCCAACTCAGTCAGGGATAGAACTCAAATAGGGCAGGGACCTGGAGGTAGGAGATGATGGAGTAGTTACAGAAGTGTATTGCTTACTGGCTTGCTTAGCTTTCTTTCTCAGAGGATCCAGGACTGATAGCACAGGAGTAACAGCACCCACAATGTCCTGGGTCTTCCCTTACCAATTACTAATTCAGAAAATATCCTACATATTTACCTATAGCCTGATCTTATGGAGGTAATTTCTCAGTTGAGTTTTTTTTCTTCTCAGATGACTCGATGCTGTTATCAAGTTCACACAAAACTAGCCAATGGAGTTGCAGTCTGGGTTGAGATCTTAGATGGTAAAGTTGTTGCCTTGTAAGTTCAAGACCTGTGTTCAATTCTCAGTTCTGACATGACAGATGATGGGCATGGTGGCATTTATGGGTAATGCCAGCACTAAGGATGTGGAGACAGGCAGAATGCTAGGGTTCTCTGGAGAGACAGCCTGGTTTGTTTGGCAAGTTTCAGGCCAGTCAAAGATCCTGTCTCAAAAAGTAAAGTAGATAGTTCCTGAGGCAGAAATGACCTTATGTTATGAGTTTGTATAGAGTAGGAGAGAGTCCTGTCCATTTTATACCTCTATGTCATCTCAAGTCTCTTGGTCTCTGTCTCTGTCTCTCTATCTTTGTCTTTCTCTCCACACAAACACACACACACACACACACACACACACACACACACACACATACACACACACTTAGGTGTAACCTACTTGACTTAGAATTGCTGTAGCACGGATGTCTAATGGTTATAAATCTTGCTTGTTGAGCTGCTGTTCTTCTAGTGCCTGATGTATTCTTAGTTCATCTGCCAGAATCATTTACCCCAATGNTAACACTGTTGAGACTGCTGTAGACTATGGGGACTTTTGAAGTTGGACTAAATGTATTGTGCATTATGGTATGTTTAGGTATGGCCCCATATTTGGACTAGCCTATGGGGGCCAGGGAGTGGAATGTGATGGTTTATATATGCTCGGCCCAGGGAGTGACAGTGTTAGAAGGTGTGGCCCTGTTGGAGTAGGTGTGTCACTATGGGCGTGGGCTTTAAGACCCCCATCCTAGCTGCCTGGAAGTCAGTCTTCCACTAGCCGCCTTCAGATGAAGATGAAGAACTCTCAGCTCCTCCTGCACCATGCCTGCCTGGATGCTGCCATGCTCCCACCATGATGATAATGGACTGAACCTCTGAACTTGTAAGCCAGCCCCGATTAACTGTTGTCCTTATTAGACTTGCCTTGGTCATGCTGTCTGTTCTCAGCTGTTAAACCCTAACTAAGACACTGGATTAACAAGATGCTGTGGATGGGAGAAAATTAGAATTAGAATCTACTGTGTAGCACCCCAGGCCAAGCAATGCCCACAAACGGCGATGATAATCTCTAGTGCTCAGTCAGACAGGAAGATGATCAGAGGTGCATTTCCCCTGAGATAGGCATGGCTGGTGCAAATCTGGCTCCCAATTAATTACTCTTCAGGCTATAACTGTATCAAAGAATCTGGAGCTGAAGACACATAGAATATTAAAATGCAGACATTTTCAGTGCTGTCTTTGGAACAGTTTTGAATCTAGTTAAATAAGCCTCATTGGCCCTAACTCTTTGTACCATCAGGGACACCTCCTCTGTGTTGCTTGGAAAAACTGCCAGTAAAGCTTTCTAAYTCAGCTCTGGGACTTGTGGGAGAACAGAAACGTTCRTCACTCATTTGACTTGGATAGCAATCTAGTCATTCATCCATCTGACCTCGCTCTGCAGCGCTTTGAATCTTTAAGCAAATACAACCACCTCTCTTTCACAGGCTTCCCTTCCCATAGCCCACTGGGGGAAATGGGCAGTAGCAACTACTAAAATGTTATTAATCACAAAATCATTTATCAAGCAGAGAGAAATTTTATATCAAAACCACTCCTGGATGAACAATTTTTCCAATATAAGAATTGTAATTACACCTGGCACACACACCAGCCCAGGACCACTTTCAAATAAGCCAAAAAGTGCTTAAAAAGAAAAAGAAAAAGAGCAGTGGTGTGTGTGTGTGTGTGTGTGTGTGTGTGTGTGTCTGTATGCGCGCGCGCACGCGCGTGCGCACACACACACACACACATGCGCATGCCCGCACATACACATATACAGGAAGAAGACAGCCATATCTACACATTACACTCTATAGAAGACCTACAAAGTTGTTCTAAAGGTGCTGKAGCACTTATTGCAAACAAGAAGCCCCGAAGCAGCAGCCATGTCTGGTAGCCAGGACTTCCTGAAGCCCTCCAGGAGTGACCGGCAGCCTATMATGCTTTGTCTGCAGCATGTTTTACTCTGCCCACAAACGAACGTAACTTCAATGCAGAAATGCATCGAAATGGAGGCTAACTCCTGTGGGACCACATAAAGCCTCACTTCCTGCTTTTCCGACACATGAGAACAGAATTACTTGTCTGCAATACAGCCTGAATACAGCAAGACACCAAAATGGATCTGTCTCTGAAGTAGAAGGCCTGTGGGTGGCAAGGTCTGAGTGGCAGGAAATTGGAGATTTTACTACTAGATACAGTTGAAAAATTCAATTCCACATCAAAAATTATTTTAAATCATTGTTACCTTTATATCGGAATATGAAAATTTCCATGTTTTCTATTTCCAGCACAGTCTGAGCTCTACTTACGATAAAGGGGTTAAATATCTTCAGCAACAACCTTTACTGATTCTTTTAAACTTAACCTCTTGAATACAAATGTGGCAGTTTACAAAACTTAAATTAAAATTGTACCAGCTACATACACTGTTAAGAAGTGGAATTTAAGTAGTATTAGATTTTAAGTAAATTTTATTAAGTTTCATATTACAAAGCTACATATCTATACTATTATTAATTAAGACATTTCTCATATAATATATGTTTAGCTTCAGAAATCATGATATTAGAAACTATGTGACCCACACTGCATCACCATCAAGCTCGCATGAGTGTGCCAGGTAGAGTGTGCAAGCCTCCCTACACTAGGGAAGCAGAGGCTGGCACATCTCTGAAGGTAGCCTGGTCTACATAGTGAGTTCCACAACAGGCTGGCCATCTAGAGAGACCCTGTCTCAAAATAAACGTGTGCCCTTACACCTATGGGAAACCTAAGAAACAAACTTAAACTGGGCACAGTCAGGTATGTGTATCCTGTGGCAAAATGAGACACAGCACAAACCAGGCAAGTTCCCCTGGGCCAGACCAGTCTTCCAGAACTTCTGAATGAGGCAAGGCACAGTTGTATAATGGTGCACAGGGCACTATTATCAGAAACAAAGGTCAGTCTATTTGAGCATGTAGGAGAATATTTAAAATTAACCAGGGGAGACTCCACAGCCTTCTGTGATCAGTAGAGCAGCTGGGACGGAAGTCTTCCCACCGCCATTTGCACCAGGGACCTGGGAGACTCCACAGTCTTCTGTGCATAGACTGCCAGGAGAGAGAGAGAGATCTCCCAGCAGTGCTCTCACTTTTGAGCTCAGAGGAGTAAGGACACAGGCTTACAGGCCCACAGGAGGAACAAACTCCAGCCTGAGACAATACCAACTAGCACCAGATGGCGAAAGGCAAGCACAGGAACCCTAGCAACAGAAACCAAGGCCACATGGCAACATCAGAACCCTGTTCTCCCACCACAGCAAGTACCAGATACCCAACACATCAGAAAAGCAAGAGTTGGATTTAAAATCGTATCTCATGATGCTGATTGAGGACTTCAAGAAAGACTTAAATAACTCCCTTAAAGAAATACAGGAGATAATGGGTCAACAGACAGAAGCCCTTAAAGATACAAAAATCCCTTAAAGAAGAAACACAAAAATCCCTTAAAGAATTACAGGAAAACACAAACAATCAAGTGAAGGAACTGAACAAAACCATCCAGGATCTAAAAGTGGAAGTAGAAACAATAAAGAAATCACAAAGTGAGACATCTCTGTGACATCAGCAATTCAGGATTGCAAGCATCAACAATAGAATACAAG
>BDUI01016138.1:0-11782 GCA_002335545.1 Apodemus speciosus
TATTAGCTTATTGGTTTTCAAAAGAAAAAACCCTGAACACAAATTGTGTTGCCAAACATCAAAGGTCTCCTTCTCCTTTGATCTCTGACATTCAACAGAATGACAAATGGTGTGGGGTGTGTGTGTGTGTGTGTGTGTGTGTGTGTGTGTGTGTATGCACGCGCAAGAGAGAGAAAGCTCGCCCACACGCACATACATGTGAAGGCCAGAGGTAGATATCAGGTGCCTTCCAAGATCATTCCCACCTTTATTCTCTGAGCCTGAACCTCTTTAATTCAGCTACGCTGGCTGGCCAAGGAGCTTAGGATCTTCCAGTCTCTTTTCCCTTCCCAGTGCTGAAGGCTACAGATGGGAGACACATCCAGCTTTTTATATGGGTACTGGGGGTCTGAATTCAGCAGACAAAAATGAAAATGAATGGAAACCAAGAGTTCATTACTGCCACTAGTCAAAAGGTCAGGACAGAATGGATGGCTTTTAAGATGTGGAAGGCAACCATGGGATAATGGTGTCTGCGCTAGCACAGCACATACTCTACCCAGGAAGCCATCCCCTCATCCTCCAAGAAATTGGGCGCATGCCTGGAACTCATTGCTGGAGGTTCCCATCAATGGCTCAAGAAGTAGACTCAAGCCATTGTGTTTCTCTGAAACTCAGCAGACGCCACTATTGCATAACCAAAGTATGATTCAGCGCCGTCTCTTACGGCAGCCAAAATCTCAAAACAATTAGCATGAGGTCCTCCCATCCGCAAGTCTGCCTAATGTATTGAAATTTGAATCCTTAGCCCACCGTGTGTTTTCTATTTTCAGAATAAACATTTCCAGTCTGCAAAGGGGGGGGGGGTGACCAGTGACCATGTCATGTCTAGACTCCACAACCAATGACTTAGTTTATACCAGCCCCTTCTGTATAACAAATGGAAACGCTTTTATGTGAACTGAGGGGTCATCACTTTCTGAAGGGCAAATGGCAGTCAGAAGGTGAAAATGTTGAGCCAAATAAYCATTCTTTTTTTATCAGATAARTGTGGGTCATGTCCGTACACAAGCACGTGTGTATCAAACAACAGGAGCTAAACAACAGRAGAGAGACGTTAACWTCCTACTCTGTGTCCTGTATGCAGTACCTACAGGGCACCAGACACATCGCTAGGATGCTGGGGACATGATGGTATAGGTCACAGAACAAACCTTCCCTTCATGAATTTCAAAATATAGAAAATAAATTAGAATGCAAGACGCCGTCATGTTTATGGTTAGTTCTGGGAAGAAAACCAAGAAAGTGCCATGATAGGGGAGAGACAGAGACATTCCAGGCAGGGGAGTCACCGAAAAGGTCTTCTTAAACTCGGGCCATTCAACCTTCAAATTTCCCATTAAGAGTGTCGGTAGCCATATGAAGAAGAGGGAAGGAGCAGGTCGGAAATGTGAGAAGAGTCDGGAGTGGACTTAAATATCTCGGATCATYAGGGMAAGGGAGGAATTACACTTCAAGATTTCCAACRATCCCCTCTCTTCYACAGTGCTACAAAGAGCAGACCCAAGAAATGAACTCACAAGAAGAAAAGCATTAAGCAAKRCATCTTAACCCATTGTGGCAGGCATCCCACTGTCAGGGGTGGAAAAGGGCTMTTTGTCTAACTCCAAMCCTACCAGTCATCAGCTTCCTGGCCCAGACATGGGACAAGTCACCTCCTCATATTAGTAACCAGGGCCTCCAAGTCAATGGATCAACTAAATCACATTTCTTAAACACGTCATTTGGATGGAATAAAACATAACAGGTGAAAACAGATGACTGTGCAATGAACAAAGAAGACATGAGTCACGTGTTGTAATTAGTCACAAAGACAGAATGGGAACTCACGGCTCTTACGCTGTGGAAGCAAAACTTGGTTTACATAGAGAAAATATCACCAAATCTAACTTCAGTGCGTTCCAAACCCTGTAATATAGGATCAGGGCGCTAGCTGGCAAGCCCCGCTGTATTTCAATGGGGATTTAATAGCACAAAGCTCTCGAGCTTCTTTGGAGTATATTCYGTTACTCTTCTAAGTATGCTGCAAAGGTATTTGCTGTGTAATATCATACACAAAATAAAAGTCTTTTATCAAAAGGAATAAGCTAAATACAAAGTTGGCTATGGCAATCCTTCTAGAATTTTTCTCTTTTGGTTGATCTCTTACTCTCAAAAATCAATAAATTATCAGGGGACTTTCCACATTGCAGTGTGAATTAAAAATCAGACATCAAAGTATCCCTCTCCTCCAAGATGGAGCAGGTTTGTTTCATAAAGTTTCCTGCTATATTTATTTTTAAATTATATAAATATATATGCATATATCACATAGAGATGAATATTCTTGTAAAAATTCATCTTATCTATATATTCAAGATCTGAAGAAAATCAATATGGAACAATAACAACAGAAAGGACAAACCTGTCCGACCTGGTATTTGAGAAGCTCTTTTAGTGCTAGGAGGTAGAGATAGGACGATCCTGGATGCTCAGYKGTCAGCTAGCCTTGCCAACTGGTGAGTTCCCAGGTCCTAGGAGGGGGCCCATCTCAATAATAACAATAATAGTAATAAGCTGGAGGGAAACAGAGGAAGACATTCAACACCAACTCTGGCGTCCATGTGTATTTGCACAGGAACATTTTGAACACACACGCAAAGACAAAGAAAGAAAATAAGAAAGAGGCAAAGGAAGGAAAGAAGAGAGAGAGGGAGGGAGGGAGAGYGGAGTTCACAATGTGGCCTTGGATCAACCGGCCCTCCACCACCCAGGTACTCATCGTCAGTGTCTGCGKTCTCTGCAAAGCACCTTCTAGGCAGGCAGGCAGGCACTGGAGGAAAGCTTTTSTCTGAATGTCAGCCTGCTTAGACAAGGCACATCTAGCCTGTTAATTGGTCTCTAGTCTTTATTCATCTGTCTCTTATCACTAATCTCACTGCTGCTAAAGAAAACAGGAAAACTCTCAACCGCTTGCGAGGAGTTTCCTGGGGAGCTGAGCGGTCTGTCAGAGCCCGGGATGCCTGGTTAGGACTGGGAGACAATGCCTTATCTCTGAAGGAAGGCGGGGAGCATGTCTTTTTTCCCTATGCAAAGACGCTCCCTAGGTGGCGAAATAAAAAGTGATTTTAAGCTATTAGTACATAATCATTAAACAATAAATCTCATATACCGAATAGTCATTGGGATGGAAGGGGAAAAGGACCAGATAAACGGTTTCATTTTCTAGAATGTGCATGAACCAGTTCTAAGTTTAACACACTGTAGGTGCTTCATGGGGGCTACTATTCTTTCCTTCCTTCCAAAATCTYCCACCCTTTCCTCTTTTTACCTTCCCAACTGTCTGTACCCTTATTTTCCACAGACAACTAACAGATAGGACACAGGCAGCATTTTATCTGGCGAACACGATTGCTTTATCTCCACGAGTAAGGTGAGCAATCTCACCTAAGACATAAATATTTCCAGCTCTTTCTAAAAAGGTGGTGGTAGGCTGAAGGAATCGACACAGGCCTTTAGACTTACACATCTAGTGGAACCAACACTTTTTAACACCACTCGCCACATCTGAACACTCCAGAGCCCCTGAACTTCTTGTCGCTGGATGAGCATGAGTAGCCCTGCGCTGAGAAGGGTGAATGCTAGATAAAAATGTGGGCAAAAACTAGTGAGGGAAACCAACTTTTCACCTTCTGAGGCCATCTCTAAGCATGCTCCTTGAGGGAATCTCTCCAGTTCATCCTGCACCCTCCCCTGTGCGGGCAGTAATAATTATCCACACCGTGACTTCTGATGTGTGCCTATCACCCAGCAGTATGAAGCTTCCGTGTTTCAGGTGATCGAAGCTGGCGTTTATGGCTTCAGGTCTCACAGCTAAGCAAAGCAGCTAAAGTAGATGCGGTCGACCTCTCAGAGGGACGTCCAGAGGTGACCAAGACCACGTGGTCGTAATGGAATGTAGTGCATGCCAGTCCCCGGCAGCCTTCCTGAAACGGTGACTTGAGTTAGCAGYGTCAGGAGGCGTCTCTGTGGCTTGTAAGGAAAGAGAGAGGATGCCCTCAGTGGCCATCAGGGCCTCCCCTGGCTGGGCTAGGGCACGCAGCAAGCACAGTGAGGTAAAAGCTCAAAGAAACTTCCGGAACCGAGGGTTTAGTTCAGTGGTAGAATGCCAGCCTAAGAATATAGGAGGCTCTGGGTTCAATTCTCCAACAGCACATACAAAGAAAGGAGAAAGACCGTTCCAGAACATAAGTAAGATAGTCTTTGATTTAAGTTAGGTTCTTAGATTCATTTAACTAAAATGCATTCTGCAACCTAAAAGAAGCTGATAGACTGGACACAGCCCTTTCTGTGGCTGTTCGGAGTGAGGGCACTTATATCCACAGAGGTCAGTTTTATGCTCTAGATTTGGTCTCTAGCAAATTCATAAACACCGAGGCACACATGTCTTGAATGTAGTAAACCTTAGACTACTTAAAGGAATAACTAAGAACCTCTGGTAAGTGGATTGTTGCCATTTCCAGCCTTGGAACTGAGCGGGTGGCCTTGGCCGCACATTTCCGGTGAGTGATTGCATGGCTACTTCTTCAGTGTGTGAGCTAAAAAAATGGAATGGAAGGAAGGGAAGGAAGAATGAGAGAGGAGGAGAGAGGGAAGGAAGGATAAAGAGAGGGACTGGAGGGGAGTGGCAGAAAGGAAGAGAGATGCAGGGCAGGCAGAAGCAGAAGCAGAGGGAGGGAACTTAAGAAATAAGGAAGGAATGAAAGACAGAGGAAGAGAGAATGGGAAAGCAGAGGGGCAGGGGAAGAAAGTAGCCAGAGAGAAGGGGAGAGGAAGCTTCAGTCTTTATCTAAATACTCAGTGTTGAATAAGTCATTTTGAGAACTAGCTAGCAGAGTCAAATTGCCTTTTTGAGTCTTGAAGTAAATTATCAGCCGAGTACAGGCCCAGGCTAAGACAGATAGAGCATTTAACTTCACGGGTGGCTATAATTTCTAGATTTGTGCAAGAGTGATTCCTGCTCCGTATATTCCAAAAAGGACATGAAGTTTCTTAAAGGCCCTGTATAAATCAATTCACAATCATACCGAGGTAGTTTGACTGTGACTCCAAGAATGTCTGAGTTTCATTTTCTTCCTGTTAAAGATGAAACCACTGACATTCATTTTTTATGGACATTTCCAGCTAAAGACTTTTTTTTTTTTGGTAAGTTAAAATTTGAAGAGCATGAAAGAGAAATTATTCTGATTTATGATGGCGTCCAATCAGGACCAATTAAGAGAAAATGAACCAGGGAAATTGGAGTGGGGAAAGGAAATAGGGCCTCGCAGAGTGAGAAGTTTCCCTCACTTTCCTTCCCCTGGGTCGGACACCACAAGGCAGCAGCAGGCTCCTGAGCCCGGGGCCTCACCAGGCCTAGCTACTTCACCTCTAACCTTTCTCCAGGCACACCTGATGTCCCCTCTGCAGTCAGTCAGACCCACATAACTGCATACACTGTATTGCAATGTTCAGAAATAAATGTAAGAAGAATTGCAATATTACCGTGAGCCCCACTTATTCCCAGCTAAATATGTTCTGGTTTCAAGTTAAAACTTTAACTCCTCTCAAGATGCACATTTTCYTTTTTTTTGGATTGGATGTTTTCTTTATTTGCATTTCTCAAATGTTTTCCCCTTATGAGGTCTCCCCTTCAGAAACCCCTTATCCCATCTCCCATCCCCCTGCCTCTATACGGATGYTCTCCCATCCCCCTACCCACTCCCATCCTCCTGCCCTGGCATTCCCCTATCCTGGGGCATTGAACACCCTCAGGCCCAAGGGCCTCTCCTCACACTGATGTCCAACAAGGCCATCCTCCGCCATATATGTGGCCAGTGCCATGGGTCCCTCCATGTGTATTCTTTGGTTGGTGGTCCAGTCCCCAGGGGCTCCAGGGGGTCTGACCTTTTGACACTGTTGCTCCCTCCATGGGGCTACAAACCCCCTCAGCTCCTTCAGTCCCTTCTCCAACTCCTCCATCAGGGACACCCGAGCTCAGCCCAGTGGTTGGCTGTGAGCTTCCACCTCTGTCTTTGTCAAAGATGCACATTTTTAAAATCTTTTGCTTGTACAGAAAAAGCCTGCATGCTGGACTGGTGAAGTATCAGTTTTAATTGTCAGCTTGCCAATTAAACGATCTAGAGTCACCTCTCAGRGAGACTCAGTGAAGGATTGTTTAGATCAGGTAGGCCTGTGTATGTATGTCAGAGGATTTGCTGTTATATCAATTGATATGGAAAGACCTGCCCACTGTGGGAGGTGCCATTCCCTAGATTTGGGTCCTCATCTATATAGCAAAGTATAGTGGGTGTGCATGCRTGCATCTCTTTCTGCTGTTGACTGATGAGGTGAGGTGAGTCTGACTCCATACTAACYTGCTTGCTATCATGGATTATATATAACCTGGAACTTAAAGCCAAAATAAACCCATTCTCCCCTATGTTACCCTTGTCAATGTATTATATTATGACCACAACAATGAAACTGAAGAAGGTAGGGATCAGTCACATCCCACAAACACATGCAAACTGACTGAAGAKGGCTGTGTTTCTCATTTGGTTCTCAGTGCCACACAGCATGACCTGAGCTCCAAGCATCCATCTTCATCACTTGTCAGAGCACTGTCAAAAGAATGACACGTGGTGAACAGTGCCTTGGAGAGGCCCCAAGCCAAATGGCAAAGGACCTTTTATCTCGGGTCCATTTTGTTCCCTGGATTGTTCTTGGATGTGATTTCATGCCTCCTGTGGCAAATGTTTACATTAAATTTATTAGACATGTTTATTCTTATCGGATGTCAGATCATAGCTATAGCGCCCAATGTAGTCAGTGTGCCCTAANGAGACTCAGTGAAGGATTGTTTAGATCAGGTAGGCCTGTGTATGTATGTCAGAGGATTTGCTGTTATATCAATTGATATGGAAAGACCTGCCCACTGTGGGAGGTGCCATTCCCTAGATTTGGGTCCTCATCTATATAGCAAAGTATAGTGGGTGTGCATGCATGCATCTCTTTCTGCTGTTGACTGATGAGGTGAGGTGAGTCTGACTCCATACTAACTTGCTTGCTATCATGGATTATATATAACCTGGAACTTAAAGCCAAAATAAACCCATTCTCCCCTATGTTACCCTTGTCAATGTATTATATTATGACCACAACAATGAAACTGAAGAAGGTAGGGATCAGTCACATCCCACAAACACATGCAAACTGACTGAAGAKGGCTGTGTTTCTCATTTGGTTCTCAGTGCCACACAGCATGACCTGAGCTCCAAGCATCCATCTTCATCACTTGTCAGAGCACTGTCAAAAGAATGACACGTGGTGAACAGTGCCTTGGAGAGGCCCCAAGCCAAATGGCAAAGGACCTTTTATCTCGGGTCCATTTTGTTCCCTGGATTGTTCTTGGATGTGATTTCATGCCTCCTGTGGCAAATGTTTACATTAAATTTATTAGACATGTTTATTCTTATCGGATGTCAGATCATAGCTATAGCGCCCAATGTAGTCAGTGTGCCCTAARTCTGGTTATCGACTTCYGCCTTGCTTTTGTGCTTTTGTGCTTCCCCAGTCGTAGTCTATAGCATGTGCCAGGCAGTTGTGCTTAAATTGGTCTTTCCTGAGAAACTCCTGGAAAGGGCTGCTCTGTTAATATTTAGTATGTGCTTCCTGTCATTTATGTACATGCCTTTCTGATTATGTCTTTCTGACCATGTTTTTCTGAGCTGAAGCAGCCTTCCTTGAAYCACTGCTTTCTTTGTGACATTTGTGTAAAAAGTGCACTGAAACTGAGGTAAGGTTGTCTACAGCATCATACCATGCCCGTCCTGTTGTTTCAGGTCCTCAGACGCCAGGTTCAGCAGACAAGAGCTGCACAGGTAGGCTTCTGAGATAGGCTTGGCCTTCTTCCCATGACCCCACCCAGAAAGCAGCTTCATCCAGTTGTCAGAACTAGTGGGCTGTCTACCCTCTCCACCCCCACCCCCGCAGCATCTGGTGGACGGATATGGATTTAAGAGTGGGAAGATGCCAGGGCAGAGACACTTTAGAGACAAGACAAATTAACTTGTCAACCCTTGCCTCCCAGGAAGCATAAACTCTGGTGATTGCTGTAGACAAAGATAGTGTTTGCAGAATGCTGTTTCCTTGCTTTCTTCACACTTAAAAACACAGTATGGAACTTGGCAATAAGTAGCAGCCATTGCACACAGGAGCTAAGAAGAAGCCTCTGTTTCTGCTCCTATGTGAACCCATCAGTCCTTGGACTCARGGTGTATTGAAAGATGGTCCTGAACTTCTGACCCTTCTGTCTACATCTGCCAAGTCCTGGCATTATAGGCATGCACTACCATACCTACCTGCATGTTTTAAATCTTTATTAATTAACACTACACGCACATTTGCAATTGTATATTTCTAAATTTTTTATGTCTAGAGGATGATTGTTTACAAGAGGTAAGCGGGTATCCTGTGAGATTTTAGCAGCATCCCTGGCTTCTGTCAGAATATCCTGGTAACATCTCTACATTCCTGACACGAATATTCCTAGTTAGCCCTGATCCATTGGGTGAAACCACTAAGCTAAATACAGGAAGCAGAGTAGTGTTTCTTTACCTTGGTAACATGATAGATGGTGAAACCCAGAATTTCCAATAGCGTATATAATAAAATTCAACTAAATATTTTGAAACAAATTTAAAACGTCAGTTCCAGCTAAGTAATATTTTGAGATGTACATCCAGTTTATTAAAATCATCTGGTCTCTGAGTTCTCAGACCTACCTAAAYAGGAATTGTTAACTCCCTCCAAGTCAAGCCTGGGGAGGGAGGGGGACATCAAGGAAGAGGAGGCAGAAAGAACGTGACAGCCAGAGGATGGGGAGGAGTGCCGTGAAATGTTGTCTTCTGGCCATGGAATGACTATCACACTCAAGAATACACACCCCTGTCACTATCTGTGCATGAGCGCCACAAGATCAAACCAGCCAAAACTCTGTTATGGGACATAGATGTTGAAGCCAATTACAGGATGCTGAGAGAGGGGGAATCACTCGTTTGTTGAATATGAGCTCTCTAGTTTTCCTGTGCTCCACTGGATGGTTCCATGGTTGTGTATATAGGGGGCAGCTTAGATTGAATAATGGATCATCAAAACAAACAAACAAATAGATAAATAAATAAATAAATAAATAAAGTAAAGACATTAAGCTGTGAGGGAACCATGTAGAGGGTATATAACAGACTTTGGAGAAGAAAATTGGGGAGCGAATATGAGTATATTTCATTGAATACATGCATGAAAATCTCAAGAATAAAGAAAAATTAAAGTAATGGAGTCTCATAACTTTGTAGGTTGTTTTGGAATACTTAAGAAATGACTTGGTGCCACCRTGGATCCAAACCTACATGTTTATGTCCTCTGAGTTCTGGCTAACAGGTTCRCTTTACCTTGTAGTTTCCCTTCATGAGAATGCACCACCCATGGGGGACATTGGTACTGTTTCTGTCACTCAGGCTTGCTGCAGGTTCTCAGAGACTTTCCAGGGTTTTCCCAGAGGAAAAGAAGATAAGAAGATGCATATGAAACCAACACAGTAGGTTTGTGTTCTTGGAGAGCCCAAAGCCAGAATAAGCATGGGCAGTAAATGAAATCATGGAGAAGGATCTGTTCCTCAYAGCTGGTCCATCAAACAGACGGGTTATTTCTAGAGCAAAGGRATATTCAGCCACGGTGAACGGAACGGAGGAGGAGCATGGGTCTTTTCAACAATCATATGACAAAGAAGTGCGGGAATCTAGTCAGAATGTGAGTAAGAATTCCAGGGGAGAAAACTGTATCTGCAGGGACTGGTTGAGTCCACTTCAGTGATAGAGGTTGGCTCATCTTTAGTCCCCTTTCATGACCTAACACCTTTAATAACTTCTAGGTGAATCCTTTGGGATAAATGTACAAACTCAGGGTTTCCACCAACAAAAAGATAAGAACAAGAGATAAGAGAAAAGCGTGTTGTTTTGTGCTTCTCTTTGTTCTGATACCGTGCGTGTGTCATGAAATGGACATCTAATTGGAACATGGTACTTGGGAGAAGACCTAAGTCTGTGCTTCCAGGCCATGGTCACTCATATTTGGCTCCATAAGAAGTCATATCTTTTTATTCCTTTGAGATATGAGCTGTATCTTCCATAGATGGGAAACCAATATGTATTCACATATAGAAATAACTTTAGCAGATGAAATATTCCCAAGAAAGTTCACTAAAGAAGTTCATTCCTAAGTATTCTTGGTTTAAAGTCAAAGTTCATGATGCCAAGAGAGACACATTTAGGGACATGCTTAGTTCAAGGTTATGAAGTACATGTTTAGAAGTCTGATGTGGCATTCCCTGAAAAAGCCACACCTTCGCTGAAGATCTAAGTGACTAAAACTTAATGAATGTGGAGAGTTAGAATGTTGCAGATTGAAAGAGAATTACCTTGGGCAACCTTTAGTCCACTTAATCATTCATCTGTGTACCAGACCTAATATACCAAACCTTTGAAATGCATTAAMTCCAAATTAATTAATTGAAAAGAATGTTGATTCGCATCAGCTCCCAACCTAGGATATCATCAGTCCCTGAACCYGACAGCAAAGACTTCCATGCTTTTCAAACCCTGATGGCTCCACTAACATATCTAGCAAACACTCTGATTGATGTCTCCATTCRTTCCCAGGCTGTAGAAGCTCATGCAATCTCTTCCACAATGGAAAATGACATYCAGGGCAACCAGGGGCCATATTTACAGGCCACGGAACCCATATATGGATCAGAATAAAATCCCCTCTACTCCCTTTAAAGCACTGTGTTGTATCTCAACACATGGGAGCTGAGAGTTGATGGAGGTTGCACGCTTGTGTTACGAGGAGATCAGAGAGAAGTGCATACGGGTATGCCGAGGATTTGTCGTCATTCTTTAGCCAGGGGCAGGAGAATTTCTAGAAACGTTAATGTAGAAAAACTTTCCTAAAAACACATGCTTCAGTCTGTGGCTAAAAAAGTCCGGCACTAATGGTAAGGAATATAGCTTCCTAGCATGCTGCCTGAAGGATTGGGGCTTGTTTCTTTCCAGATGAGCAGTGTAGCTCACCCTTCTCAGCCCCGCCCAAGGTCTACAGAGAAAATAGCCTCTGTCTCAGTTATGGATTCCAATGATCATCTTGTCACGGAACACACAATGAGATAACTGATAGTCAGGAATGAGAGGAGGAGAGGTTGCCATTCACAGGTTTGTGCTCAATAAAACTAAAACTGTTGCCACAACAGCAAACACCTCAAAATACCAAGTTGCATGGGTAGGGAAAGACTTGTATTGCACTGTTCAATAAGAACCAGACCTCAACCCACTAAAGTTATGATGATATAATGTTCTAATAATTCTAGCCCGCGTGTGTGTGTGTATGTGTGTGTGTGTGTGTGTGTGTGTGTGTGTGTGTGTGTGTCATTTCAGAACAATTTGTTTATAATACCCAGAGTTGTAATTGACTTCCCAAGTCAGGTTCTGGGGAGACCCAACAAAGGCTCTGGCAAGCACTGACCAACCCAATGTGGAAATTTCCAGTCTGGCTCCAGAGCACTGCAGCAAGTAGTCAATTTCCAAATTACACCAAGTGCCTGACCTTTCCGTGATGTATTCCCTGTCATTCCCACACTGGACCACCTGATCCAAAGGTACTTAGAGAA
>BDUI01016142.1:18562-33253 GCA_002335545.1 Apodemus speciosus
TGACTTCTGCCTCTTCATGCTCTGGGTACAGGCAAGAGCCTTGCAGGATAGGACCTGAGCGATGTTATACTCAGACTCTGTCCGTGTACCTGGCCTTAGCTGTTAGCTGTCTGTAATGCCCTGAGGGAAGATGGCGGCCTCAGCTGTAAGCCAGGCACAGACCCCCGAGCGATTTGGTGCCCGAGCTGGTCAGGGAACAGATAGCCGCTGAGCTGTGCAGACTCTGGCCAACCTGCTCTTATCTCAAGGAGATTCTGACTCTGAGCTCCACAATATTTCCACCCAGCTCGATAGGTTCTCACTGGTGCACTTCAGGCAAACCCACACTTTGCCACCATACCTTTCTTTCTTGAGTCCAGAAGAGCCCCTCTGCTGCTCCTGTTCCAAAAGGCAAGAACCTATTTTCAATAACAGATAATGTAAATTTTAAAAATTTAAGAAATAATGCAATGCATTAGGTTGGGAAAAGGAATATAACTCTTACAAAAAACATTGTGATATATCTATTTAATAAGCACAAATTTTTGTACATCAAAAAATGAAATTTGATTAGATATTTGAAATTTATATGATTTCAGAAGAAAAAATAAGACAAATGACAAGCAAATAAGATCCCATTAAACAATACAAAATAGGCAATTATGAATTTAAATAATAAGAGATGCTATTAGGAAGTGTACTACATAAACCCTGAGAGTGGTGGGTCCTACCTGATACACGGACTCATCTGCTTCTTCAGGTTAGAGTCATCAATGTGACCACTGAACCACATCTTATTTTTATCTTTATGYGAACAAAGCTCCAATCAACATGATTTTATCTATATCCATTTCTATCCCTTTATCCATACCCATACCCATATCTGTATCTATCCAGATATTTATATTATTGCCCATTTATCAAGTTATTTTTTATTAAGGTCCTTAAATATTTTAGATATTACTTGTCAGGTATATGACATTTATTACATTCCTTTGGTATGCAGAATATTTTTAATTTGATGTATCTATCAACCACTCAATGTATAAAGAAAACATGGYACATTTAAATTAGCCATAAAAGTAAAAAATACTGTGATTTTCAATAACACAAATGGAACTAGATGGCAGGCATTATATTAACTGAAATCGGTCAAACATAGAAAAATTAATGCTGCATGTTCACACTAGTATATGGAAGCTAAAATATCCTAACCACATACTGGTAGAATGCTGGATAGTAGGTACCACAGCCTGGGATGAGCACATAAGAAGAAAGTTTGGAGAAAGCCTGTCAGATGAACTGAGGGAGGTTTAGATAGTTGTAGTGAGTTATAGTGTTGTACTGTATAGCAAGATGATGCCATATGGTTAAATGATGTACTGCCTTTAAATACATCATGCTTTTCCAGAAAGAAATGAAAAACTTTGAGGGCACAGATATGTGTATCCTGATTTTAACAAATCCCAATGAATGCATGGATTAAAATACCATTTCATATTTCATAAATATGAATAATTTATGTCAATTAAAATATAATAAAATGAATATAGTTTAAACAATGAATCAAATAGCAATATGCATAAATGTCAGAAATGAAGAATTGAAACTAGCTTTCCTCCTTTATTTTTTTGGCTTTATGTTTCTTTTCTCTTTGCTAATTACATAAATGATCAATTATTTTAGTTGGTAATTTTGAAGAATGAAGCTATTTTGTAATTCAAAACCTGTCCTATTTGCTTGATATCTCAATCAGATAAAAAGTTCGGGGGCCATTTACAGTTCTGTGAGCACAGTTACATAATGGACAAAGATAACTGCAGGGGACTAGTCAGTACAGTAATACAGTTTTGCAATCTTAATTTTATATGCTCTGTTTRTATCCATAATAACTACTATTCTTCCATTTATGTTTATAGAATACTTTATTCAGTTTCCCAAGAATGGAAGTGTCATCCCTCAAATTTGTGAAAACAACAAAAATTATATAAAATGCCTGTTTTAATGAGGTTTTTTTCAGTTAAACTAATGGTAAATGTATCTCTATGAATAATAAACTTGTTCTCTTTCCTTAAACTGTAAGTGAACCCATCAGCTTTAGGCTGATTATTGAATTGTGATGCAAAAGAGATGAAAGGCACCACCTTATTAACTAAATGTAGTCCAATAGACTAGCTTAAACTTGCATTTCTCTGACATAAAAAAATCTTTTCTAATTATTTTATTGACTTTGCAGTCACAAAAAAATGCAATTAGAAGTTGAAAGTCTTTGACTAAATCCACCCAACTTTATCAAGGAGACATGATTGATGTGTCAATATATTTAAATATTGATGGAAATAATTGGTTATAATTTTTTAAAAAACAGCATTCTTCCAGGAATCCCTGGAACATTAAAGAGCTTTTTTTCTCTGCATCTTTCTATATAAAAATGTTCTCATCCTAGTCAAACAATTTCTCACAAGTCTAGTTCTGAATCAAAGAGTTAAAAGCCACCACCCTGTGTAAGCAGTATTTCACAGCGATATCCTAAATGTACTGGGGCATGGGGGGGAGSTGTGGAGATGGTTCTGTCATGAAGAGAGCTTGCCAAGCAAGAATGAAGATGTGGTTTTGGATTCCTGTCAGGCATGTAAAAATAAACATTCTGGGCATACCTGGAACTCCAATGCTGGAGTATAAAGAGATAATAAAATCATTGGGACTTCATGGCCATGATTATGATTATAAGAATAAGAAAAATATATAAGAATAAGAAAAATCCAGGTTCAGTATGAGACTTAACAGCAAAATGRACAGTTATAGAGGACTATACCAGATATCCAGATAACCTGCACTGTTCTCTGGATGTTAGCAAGGGTGTCTATATGAACTCACAGATGCAGATACTCATGTACCATGTATCATTCATGGGTACACAATATGTGTCCTGACCCACAGGACAGTCAACAGGGTCTCCGGACCACCTAGRAGAGGACGAAAGACAAGAGATATGAAAGAGACAGCAAGACAGTATTCTGATCAAGCTGTCAAACTTCATTGTTTTACACATCGCAATATAAAGGAAAGCAAGCAGGATGTAGGGAGGGRGTATGAGGGGGCAAACATTGTCTCTGGGGAACAGTCTCTTAGGGGGCAAGCATTGTCTCTAAACATTGTCTCTAGGAAGTAGTCTCTCAGAATTTTCTCTCAGAAACTCATGACAAAGCTGGTTTGGGCTTCAAGGAAGCAGGCAAACTAAAATGATCATGGGAGGCAAAGTGGAAAGAGATTGTTATAGTATCCTAACTGCAGGTGAGCTCTGTTTGTTCTAATCAAAATGAGCTCTATATGTGCTGATCAACTTGCTATTTGGCAAACCCAAAAGCTAAATATTTTCCTTCTAAAGGCAGGCTTGAGCATGTAAGATGGCTGAAAGGAGGGGGTTTTGCAATCTAAGTGAGATTGGCTCCTGGCAAATATGCATACATATTTATTATATACAAATATAATATACATTTCTGTATAGTATATATCAATTAACATTGAAGTTATATACTTAGTTTTCAGTTTCTAAACAATTTTAAATATATTCRTTCTTAACTGGTCTACAGTGGATCTGGATATCTTTCATAACCCACACTAGAAATATTTCTGTCTTATATGTGTATATYCTCTACTCTAYCACTTTCTATGTCCTGAATATGTTTATTTCTATAATTATGCCATCTTATGCAAATAATATTCATTATTCTCTTCCCTTTARYTCTTTGTTTTCATTTATTCAAATGACTTGTTTATAYTTTCCAATAAAATTCAGCATTGGAAAGATAAAGTCTCTTTTCTCTTGAACATTAGAAAAATAAGTCAATGAATAATATATGCTATTTTCTGTATCTTATTATCTGTAGAGTCAAGCAAAATGCTGTAGTGAGCAACTTCTCTGTGCCAGGAACAGTAGCAAAGATTCCAGACATAAACATGAAGTAAGAAGACTTACCTGGAGCGCACAGTCTCGCAGGTGATTCAGATTCCAACAGGTAATATGCTATTATAAAGTATTGTGCAACTATTCATATCCAAATTTCTGAGGGCAGGATAAAATAAAGCAAAGGCAAAATGTGCTCCAGGGAGGAGGTGATAAATGTGGCACATTTACACAATGATACTAATCAGCTCTTAAAAAACAATTACTTCATGAAATTCTCAGGCAAATGGATGGAACTAGAAAATATCCTGAGTGAGGTAACCCAGACCCAGAAGAACACACATGGTATGTACTTACTGATAAGTGGACATTAGTCCAAAAGGTTAAACTAGTTCTTTTTATTTTATTTTATTTTATTTTATTTTATTTTATTTTATTTTATTTTATTTTATTTTATTTTATTGGATATTTGCTTTATGTACATTGCAGATGTTATCCCCTTTCCAGGTCTCCCCTTTGGAAAATCCCTATTCCCCTCCCCCTGCCTCTGGGAGGGTGCTCTCCTACCCACCCACCCACTTCCACCTTCCTGCACTGGCATTCCCCTACACTGGAGCATCGAACCCCCTCAGGCCCAAGGCCCACTCCTCCCACTGACCTCCAACAAAGCCATCCTCTGCCATATATGCAGCTGGAGCCATGGTTTCTTCCATGTGTTCTCTTTGGTTGGTGGTCCAGGCGGGGACTGGCCAACTGACACAGTTGCTCCCCCCATGGGGCTGCAAACCCCCTCAGTTTCTTCAGTCCCTTTTCCAATTCCTCCATCGGGTGACCCCATGCTCAATCCAATAGTTGGCTGTAAGCATAATGACTTTAACTTATACACATAGATTCGTGGATCTCTAAAACCCTCATCAGGGAAACTATTTTGCAGTACATATTTGGTAATTAATGAAGAGACCAACAAACTGGTCTAAGTACACAGAATGAGAGACTCCAAAATGTTCAGTCCTAATTAAACATCTATATTTCACCCCTTCATCCTAAGGCTTAAAAATCACGTGGAAGACGGTGTGGAAATACTGTAAGGTTAAGAGGTGAATGAGTACAAGAAAACAAGTGTATATTTGCACATGACATGAAAGTTACACATATGAATGCATGGCATCAGTTAAGGCATGCATAGCACCTTCAAAATCTCAGTCCAGACATCCGTTCAAATTTTACTGAGGAGAGATATCCACAGCATGAAACAACTTCACATCTCTTAGAAGGATGATACCTCTTTGCATTCTTCCTTTTATTATATTGTGAAGAGACCTAGCACCCAACTCCATTACCTAAAAATATTCCTATTTTTCATATTTGTTTCTACTACAACATTTCACATCACTAGCAACAAGAACTTTTTATTCGAGCATCTTCTTTTGATGGAATTTTATGTCGGATAGGGAGTATAATTAGATAGCAACAATCTAATAATGATTGCATTGAATATCACATTTTTAATGGCAATGACTCAAGATTATGACAATGTTTACATAGTCAAAAACAACAGATTACACGGTAATCCCCCCCCAAAAGGCTCACCTTATGCCAAATTACAAAAAAGAGCAATCATCTATCTAGAATATATTTTCAGGATACTATTTGAAATAGTTATCAGTTTTAAAAATAAAAATTTAAATGTAAGCAATAAAGATTAAGCACTATATTTTCCGAAACTCTGTTTTGTATAATAAATGGGAATACAGTTTTTATGACAGTCTCACCAAGTAACCATGACTAGGTTAAACTCATGATTACAGAAAACTAGCCTTCAACTTACTGTGACAGACCTGCATCTGTGTCTTAAGAACCAGAAGAAAAGACACGYRTTACTTGAGTCCATTTTTAATCCTCTCACTTTTATTAACTGTAATATATCATCAGTGGTAGGAAGACTAATTTTAGCACCAGTCTAAAACTACTTTAAAATTCATTCATATTTAAAACATTGTAACTTTAGCAAGACACTTTTATTGTGTATCAGAAATCTAAGGTCATCTGAAACTTTCCTACTTATCATATACTACATAGTGTTGATATATTCATTGATATTCATGAATATAAGATTTGTCCAATAATTCTATGCTCTATATATCATGATAACATATATATTTCTTTTTAAAAATACGTAGTTGACATTTTTAAATGATATATATGCTCACATTTCTAATAATTGAACCTAATGGAACATGTTCTAATAAATTTTTAAACAGAAGTAGTCAAAAACTTGTTCTTTCTCACAATAATTTTAGTTTCTATTTTTTATGTCCTCTCAAGTAAACTGCTCCTCTCATATAGTCGGTTGGATGAGGAATGTAGGTCATATTATGGTGAAAATCTCCTTTTGAAATGATCAGAGATGATGTTAATATGATCAGTCTATCTCTACTCTTGACCTTAATTTTCTAAATAGATTATCATTTAGACAGTCAGACACAGGTAAAATATGGTAACTCAACAGTGGGGCTGAGGATATATCACAATAGTTAATATTCTGTCTCACTKGCAGAAGTCCCTGATCTATCTATCTATATGTGTGTGAAYATATAGAGCATGTGTGTTTATACATAAATAAATGTATATAGAGATAAATAGATAATAAATAGATAATACATCCATTTTGCTAGCATAACTGTACTTAACTTCTGATTTCAAGTACTGAATATATTTCTTTTCAATAAATAAGCAGTGTTGTTGGTCTTACAATGATCTGAAACTGGTTTTCCGAATAKTTTTCTTTAGACCATTTCTACCCCTGATTTTTGAATGGAGTTTCTAGCATTTAATTTCTATGATTAGAATCCTGACATTTTTTAATTCAAAAGTTAAAGTCTCTAGTATGTACCAAGGTTCAGRAGCTTTGTTCTGGACTCAGATCATCC
Source organism: Apodemus speciosus (assembly GCA_002335545.1). NCBI lineage: Eukaryota > Metazoa > Chordata > Mammalia > Rodentia > Muridae > Apodemus > Apodemus speciosus. The sequence goes on from BDUI01016142.1 coordinate 25,379, forward strand.
TCATATTCATTTTTAACAAGACAAGGTCAGGACACAAGACATGTTCAGGACAAATTCCTCACCCTAATTGTTCTACCAGTGCTTATTAGAACGTTCCTTTTACATTTTCTAAAACTATCTACTTCTGATGAATTGGTCTTTATTTTCAAAATATTGTGTAAGAAAAACATAAATAGCAAAGAGGGTATAAGAAGGCAATGAGCAAGGGATGAGAAATGAGAACTGGGAATTGGAAATTCCCATTCCATACAGTCGCATCATGTGTTGCACTACCCATTTCTTTCTTCCAGTGTACTAAAAGTATTTGAACCATTTTCTTCTGCTGGCCTCCTCTTTTCTAATTGATATTCTGCTTACCTGTCAACATGATCTTTCTAATTAACAAATACAACTTTGTTATTCATCTCTTGACTCCTTTGGTGACTCTTCATGATTTTAATTTCTTTTGTATAACCTCATATTAATCATACAAAGTGTTTTCACATTTTCATTATGACATTTCCTGTATTSCCAATAATACACTTCAATTGTTTTCTTGCAAAGTTTTTAAACAATGCAGTTCCAATATTTCGATATGCCCAATAGCCTCCTTGGGGAGCTTCATTTTCTTTATAATTTGCTACCATCTCCCCACAGTTACCACTTAATAAGGCAAACCCCTTCTACATATCATTTGGTGATATCCTATAGTGTGCTATGGCAGGATCCTGCAGGCTCCTGCTGGCTCACAAGGACTAGTTATTAAATATTCAAAATTTTTGCCAATGACTATTAAATAGCTTGGCAGCTTGAAATTACCCATAATGAGACTATACATTATAGGGATCAGCACCTGCTACAAATCAGGCTTCTCCCCATTCAGATGGGCGGCTGATCRGTTCTGAAAGCTGCTTGTGTTCCATAGGTGGTAATACCCTAAAGGTTTCCTATTTCCATGCCCTGGAATKTGGAAGCCTGCAGAATGGAGATAAAAGTGTAAGTTAGAGAAAATACTGCAAGGCCCATAATTTCCTAGTGTGTGTAGAAGCACATAGTCAAAGTCCTTGGATAGAAAAAAACCTCAGTGCAAACCTCAGGGCATATACCATGCATAAAATAACAGTTACAATCAYACTGAAYGCAACAATATCACTTTGGAGATTAATATAAGTATGCAAATTTATTTGTTGTTAGATCAGAATTTAATTAAGTTTCACTGCATTCCAGTCATGTTCAATATTTCTAAATGTGATAATTGATTTTTGATTTGTACCACACACTGTAATATTCATAYAATATACCACTAAAAATCACACTCAGATTTTATCATTGTTGATCAAGCTAGTAGCTAATGAAATTTTTCGTATCTGACCATACTTTTCTTTCTTATAATTTAAGACTTATGCACAGTGGGACTCAGGCAGGAATACCCAAATCCCTACTGAAAAATGACATAATTTCTGATCTGACTGCATTGATTTTGATGACTATTCATTGAACCCACAGAGCAATTTTAGATGTGCCTTTATTATTTTCTTTATGCAGGATTTCTAAAGTCATTTTAAGCCTCTTTTTCTACAGAAAGGATTAAAGATTAAAGAAGTTTTTCCATARAAACAAGTTATTGCCCAAAATATATTAGACATAACTATTGTATGTCTATTACAATAAGCTCATATCTCTATTATAAAAAGATTTAATCTTTTAATACTGGTTACAGTCTTAATATCGAAAATTTCTTAGAGTTGAACATTTAAGTAATCTAGAGAAATATRTTGATCTAAAYAAATGTTTCAGCATTTTAAACTTATGTAGTATTTAATGTATCAATATCATTATACCTTGATTATTTCTTCGTATGTAAACAAATCTTGAAAATGATGAATTCTAAACTTTGACTTTGCTATTATTTATAATGTAGGTTATGTGCAACACTTTTATTAATTTTAACTAGATTTTTTTAGACAGAATGGAGAAAAAGAAATAATAACTTATATTAAAGTTATATAGATCTTTTAATATTTCCTTCCTATATAATGAAAATCAGAAACTATCCACAGCCAGTGCTGGAGACATGGATCAATGTTTAAGAGTCTACTCTACTCTTGAAGAGAACCTAAGCTGGTTCTCAGCACCCATTTCACTCAGTCCCAAGCACTTATCATTTCAGATCCAAGAAATCCAATATCTTCTTCTGGCCTATGAGGACACCTCATACGATGTACACATGCCCACACTCATATACAATTATTTAAAATGAAATAAAATCTTGGAAATCAAACTCTCAGCAATCTATGATCTTAGAATCTCTGGACTTTTGAGAAACCCATGGGATCTGCACATTGCAGGGTTTAGCTGAAGGAAAAGACACATTGTTTGTTTGTTTGTTTGTTTGTTTTAATTTTCTCTCTCAAATGGGTAGCCAGTCTTGTATTTTAGCCATCACCCTCATCTTTCACTTAATCACATGTGACCTTATATGAGTGTGGGAAGGAAAATAATGAAACCATATGATATATATATATATATATATACCCATACACAATGAATATATAGAAGAGATTCTGGCAAGGATACACAGTTTTCACACACACAAAAAAAAAAAAAAACTGAAGTCAGTGTCACTCTAGTATTCAGAATTATACAGATGTCGGTCATTTATGCCCATACATCCAAATTTCTATTGCCAAAATGATAATTTCCATTTAAAAATATATTTATTTGATGACTTATTCACTGAGCTCACATTATGATTTTAGATTTGWGATTGATGGCCTTATGTACTATGTCATCAAACATTTTTAAGATCCTTGTGTAGAGGAGTTTAAATCTAGCAACATGTCTGCTATGGCAATGGATCACATCCAACACCTACATCTTTTGGATACAGCTAGAATGCACTCACACCACATACTTTTAATACTTATGGCTGGAATACAGATATGCCCTTAGTAAACACCTTTAAGTTAAAATTAGTTCGAAGAAGGAAGCAGCCATATTTGAAAGTGACAGATAATCGAAAGTAGATAAAGTGATAAATCAGAGAAAGGTTTGACAGAATGAGTTGGGAATAGGATACACCCAACTCTCATGAGAACAGCACAGGAAAGAGAAGGTACTTATGAGCAATGCAGKGATAGTCAATCAGTTGGGTGTCACTTCAATGAATGCTGTAGAGTTGAGTTCCTTCATGAGTTCATGAAGTTCAGCACAAGGCATCAGAGGCAGTTGAAGCCAGAGAATAAAAAAGAACCAGATTAGAATGAATTGCCACAGTTAGTTTGAGGCCAAGCAGAATAACTCAGTGAGAAGCAGAGAAAAGTCAGATTGAATCTTTTTGGAGCAGAGATTAGGCCAGAACAGCTGAGTTGAATCAGCCAGGCAGAGTTCAGAAAGGACTAGAAAGAATGAGATTTTTCAGCAAGAAGCCTCTGAGATGACTATTACATCTGGTGAATAAAAGTTCCATTTACATGCTTGGTCTGTGAAATGTATCATTCCTAAATTTACCCAGATAATGGAGTTGGAATTAATACCTTCATCTATCAAATATTTATTAAATACACACTAGGTCCCATACTTTCATCTAAGAACATCAAAGAAAATTCAAAATATGTTTGCATTATAATAAAGACAAATGAGTGGTTGATGAAGTTTTTAATAGCTATGGTACAATAGGAGAAAATAATCATTTACAGCTTTTTTTCCTTGATTAATTTGTGCATATGCTGTTCCATTTCTGAGTAGTYCAAGGAAAATCATGTATCCTCTCATTGAAAGACAGTTCCATATTGTTAGAATCTCTTTATGCTTGCTATTAGAAGAGTGAATATCATCTTTTTGTTTTTCACAATGGAACCAGCTCAATTCCTAGGTCAGGAACATATGACAACATTGCTACAATATTAGAAATCTTTGATTTTTGCAGGGTATTTTTCAGTATGTTCCTCTTATATCCAATTTAAATTGTGGAACWAATTCTGACACTCTGAAAGATTCATCCAATATGTCTGACCCTACCTGTATTCTTCCTGGAGAGTTTTCCAAGGTCATATTTCATCCTAACAGTTGAGAATGGACTGCAGAAGAACATGCTTCCAAACTCTTTTGGGTTTCTGGAGTTATACATTATTTTCAAGCTATGTGTGTGGTTCCTAACCTTTCCTTCTCACATGCTGTTGGCAATTAGCTACATCGGTTCCTAGCACCTACCAGAGTTATTTGTTATAAGCCATTCATGCTGTTGCTTCTTTGAAGGTATAGGTATATAGCTATTTTCTCTGCACTGTTTGCCAAAGCATAGTATAATTGCCATYATTTTTTCTACCTGGTGTTGGTTAATAACARATCAAAGAAGATACTCCCATACTCAAGAAGAAGGGATTGAATAAGTCATGATACATTTTGGATTGCCTGAGGATATCTGTCATATTAGCAGTTGTCTTGATTTATCTTCCAAACTCTGAAARACATGCCATGTCATTATGAAATTGAAAAGGTCACAAGCACTAGCTAGTAAAAAACAAAAGAAGTTTTGTTTCAGAAAGTCATAATCTAGACACTTATCCTGAAATATATTAGCCTGGCTAAATATATGCCCAGTATATTCACAAATATACCATAACTAAAGAGATTAATGAAGTGATTTCATATCAGCTTTTCTCTTCATGGGTAACATGAAATGTTTCTGTGTTTAATATATATATATTATATATATTATATTTGTGCATATATATATATATATATATTTGTGTTACAGTGTGTTATATAAAATATGAACCTAATAAAGGATCAAATTTGGGGGAATCATATAGAAGAATGAATAAAAAGTTCTAGGATATTTAACATCTTATTTCATTTTTAACTTCAATTTTTCAAGCATTATATGTATTAAGTGTGATTATTCAAAATTACATATGGTAATAATCCACTGGGAATCCATTCTTTATCAAGGGGTAGTATACAATATATTATTTTYATTGACTGGCTTGTGTATTCAGTTACCTAATTTATTCATTTATTTTTACAGGAGTATAATTTCTATATGAATAATATCTCATCAGTGTTAGCTACCATTGCATCCTTGATTCCTGGCAAATTACAATATTCAATAAGCACTCAGTAATTATCTTTGACTGATAACTGATGGAATAAAATTGTATAAAATACAATTCCTCCATTAAAGTCACCATTTTTCTTCTTTCTGTATTATTTTCTGTTGGTGTTATTATTTTAAAATCCAAACTATAKATGTGGGATGAATTAATGGAATTGATTTTCAAGCCTGGTTTGCCTTTAATAAACAATGTCAAATCTATCTAAACTTTAGTTGTTGTTTAAAATATCAGTAGCATTTAATTAAAATTGAATTCTCTGAGGGTTCAAAAGCATGTCTGCTGTACCAAAATACAGTCCATATGGGTTCAAAGTTGTATTTACCCATGTGGGTTTAATCCAAAAAGGCTAACTTACAAAGTGTTTGTCTGCTCTCTGAAGACAATACTCATTTCTATGATCTATTTCATATAGTCAAACTACATAAATGATTTTGGAAACAAGATTCCAACAGCATTTTTTTCTCTCTTTTACTTTCAACTAGAAAATATCCTAATCATTTATCACAGGGTAGATCTCTCTGATATCTTATAGAAATAAACTCATGGCTAACATATGGTGTTATTTAGCTGTGTAACAGAAACGATTAACTAGCTGACAAGATGTCATTATAAAGGAAACATTCTAAACTGTGATTTTCCTATCCACTTTTGGGCAACCTGCCAAACTCTCCTACATCTCGTTCAAAGAAGGACATGTGGAAATAAAAAACAAACTCTTAAATTATCAGTGGCATTTAGTAATTTGGTTTGCTATATGGGAAGTGCATTGCTTATCAAAGTAAACATTGACTTTAATGAGAAATTATACTATGGTTTTAATATATGTGTGAGAATTGTCATGGACTCTTTGAAAACAGTACTTCCAACAATGTTACTAATTACCAATTTCATGTTCTCACTATTGGCTACCAAATACTAGAGTACACCTTTGTGATGAAAGACAAAAAGCTCTTAAAAATACAAATATATGAATGAGGAATTGCCACAAAGTAGAACTCACAGATAATACAACACATTGCAGCTCTTTCTTATCTTTCATGCAAAAGAAGTTTTAACCATTACTGGGAATATTTATTGAAAAGACTCTTATCAACATCCAAGCTTCTGCAAAGAGCACTTTAGGATAACTAAGTTACATGCTACCTAAGGGAGATGTCTCATCATTCTCTATCAAGAAAGCAATTTCCTTGTCTTTGAAAAAAAAAAAAGAAAAAGAAAAAGAAAAAGACCTTCCTTCTCATATTTATTATTGCTTTTTCAAAGTCTTACAAGTATTATAAATTTAAGATAATTAAGCTACATTACCTCATATAATGTTTGGAAAGATTTCAATCAAAAACAAAAGCACTTAAGAACAAATGACCACTATGGTTAGCATAGGAAGCCCTTGTGTTTTACTATATCAAAACCATTGGGTCTTCTCATTTATCTCACCAGAAGGCCATACTTACATCTCAAATTAGAGAATCCAGCATTATTTGTGTGTAATATTTTAAATGACACTTCATTCATTTATGACTGAGTCTCTTGATGAGATAGTGCTCTTTACCATCAAGTCACAGACATGAACAGAGGAATAGAGATATAGTGGATTTATTCAGTAGCTTTAGTGTATCCAGCTTAACAACACTGTGCACTGCCTGAACTAATGTTACATTTGTCTTACCTATATGCATCCTGGTTATATATTTCTAAGTATTTTTCCAAAATCTACTAGTRGTACTCACATTTTAATACATCTTGCCATGACTTATTCCCTTGCAATGGTTATGTATTTACAAATTTACATATCCACTTTATAAAGTCAATGAGGAAACATTCTTATAACTTCCTCGCAGACTGCTAGATGTAGAACATATTAATTCAGAATACATTTGTATAAATTAGCATGCTAAATATCCATACTTAAATTCAGACTAGCTAGTAGTGTGAACTCTACTTTATTTATAATTTTTTTACTGAAATAAGACAATCCTTCTTAATGAGTTCTATCTGAAACTAATGAATTCAATGTTAAACATAGAGCCACAGAGGTTGTTTACACTGATGATGTAATAAAATTAGTATTTCCTTAGTTCCTAGGGATAGCAACTAAACTGTTTATGAACAGACACAAGCAAATTAGCCTGCTGGAAGGGAAATAAGTAGAACAATGCTTTACATTTTCATGCATAGTAAACACTGGATTATTCCACCAAATTTGTGTTGAAAAKAGAGCAATATCCAGTGGATTATTCACTGAATCACTGCTATTAACATGTCCACCTATTAGGTGTTAAGTTCTCAAATACATCYAAATCTTATCTTCTGCCATCAAAGAAYATACTGTCTATTGGGGAGAAGAAGAGAAGGAATTTTTTAAATGAAATATAAGGGCCTAATATTACACAGTTTGCCATTGCAAAGGTGCCATTAAAACCTAAAGGAGTAAGAATTAACATTGAATTSAGATTATTATGAAGGAATTTAATGAGCCAATATAGATGAAGTTKCTCTTCAGGAGGTGTCTTTGGGGTATAAACATATAAAAAAGATAATTACATCACAGTTATAGCTGGAGAAATGATATGAAAATTGAAAGTAATCCTGATGGATATGGGAATGCTCTCCTTTGTCTTTTCAATACTTTATTGCTGCTTAAAGAAGGATACCTATGTGTTAAGCATTTTTTTTTTAGAAATTAGAAATATAGTAATGAACAAAATTCCAAAAGTTTTTATTTCTGTAAAATTAATTCCTACTATTGAAAGATAATAAACATTTAAAATATACAGGTGTG